>JAQQSU010015350.1:0-11198 GCA_028627135.1 Pseudochirops cupreus
CACATCAGGGCGTATATATAGCCTTCTCCTGGCTTGGAGAATGTCACAGCCCTCTAGACCCACTGCCCAATCACAAAGCTACAAGGCACGGGCATTCCTGGAAAACAAGCCTGGCGCCACAGGCTCCATGTGACCACATTCAGCCTATTAGGGAACAGAGTATACTTTCAAATATCCAAGGGTCCTCAGAGTCACGTAGACACTTTAGCAAAGGGCCTAGGGGCAGGGAAGATCTTCAGATTCCCATAACATTGTTTCCTTCTGTCCTTCATTAAAAATGCCCTAAGTCCAAGCAGTGTGAGAGTGGTGTGATTGAATATGCTTTGTTATTTTCATTTATTATTTTATTTTCCCCAGTTGCATGTAAAACCAATTTTTAACTTTCATTTTTAAAATGTTGAGTTTGAAATTCTTTTCCTTCCTTCCTCCCCACTCCACCTACCTCATTGAGAAGACAAGCAATTTGATATAGGTTATACATGTGTAGTCATGCAAAACACATCCATAATAGTCATATTGTGAAAGAAAATAGCCTTTATCAGAGCCTATTCTTCCCCCCACCCATTCTGTTCTTTCTTTCCTTTAACTCTGTCATTCCTTAAAAGTGTTTTGCTTTTGACTACCCCCTTCCCCAATTTGCCCTCCCTTCTATCACCCTGCCCCCCACTCTTATCTCCTTCCCTGCTATTTTCCTGTAAGATAAGACAAATTTCTGTACTTAATTGGGTATGTGTGTGTTATTCCCTCTTTGAGCCAGTTCTGATGAGAGTGAGGTTCACTTACTCCACCTCCCCTCCCCCTTCTTTCCCTCCACTGTAAAAGTTTTTTTTGCCTTTTCTCTTTCTCCCAGTATATTCCTCTCACCCCTTAATTTTATCTTTTAGATATCATCCCTTCATAGTCAAATCACACCTGTGCCCTCTATATATACACATATTGCTTATAACTACTCTAATAATTGGAAAGGTCTTATGACCTTGTAGCAGGGTAAACAGTTTAACTTTAATGAGTCTCTATGATTTCTCTTTCCTTTTTACCTTTTTAAGCTTCTCTTGAAAGTCACATTTTCTATTTAGCTCTAGTCTTTTCTCAAGAATGCTTGAAATTCCTCTGTCTCATTGAATGTCCATTTTTTTCCCTGATGGATTATATTTAGTTTTGCTGGGTAGGTGATTCTTGGTTGTAATCCTAGCTCCTTTGCCTTCGGGGAATATCATATTCCAAGCCCTCTAATCCTTTAATTCAGAAGCTGCTAAATCTTGTGCTATCCTGATTATGGCTCCATGATATTTGAATTGTTTGTTTCTGACTGCTTGCAATATTTTCTTCTTGATCTGGGAACTCTGGAATTTGGCTATAATATTCCTGGCAGTTTCCATTTTGGGATCTCTTTAAGTAGTTGATAGGTGGATTCTTTCCATTTCTATTTTGCTCTCTGGTTCTAGAATAACAGGGCAGTTTCCTTGGTAATTCTTTGAAAGATGATGTCTAGGCTCTTTTTTTTGATCATGGTTTTAAGGTAGTCCAATAATTTTAAATTATCTTTCCTGGATCTATTTTCCAGGTCACTTGTTTTTCTAGTGAGATATTTCACGTTGTCTTCTATTTTTTTTTCTTTTGGTTTTGTTTTATTTTTTGATTTCTCATAAATCATTAGCCCATTTGCTCCATTCTAATTTTTAAGAAATTATTTTCTTCAGTGAGTTTTTGGATCTCCTTTTCCATTTGACCAAATTTGCTTTTTAAGGTATTCTTCTCCTCATTGGCTTTTTTGGACCTCTTTTTCCATTTGACCTGGTTTGTTTTTTAAGGTGTTATTTTTAAAAGCATTTTTTTGTGTTTCTTTTTACCAAGCTATTGACTCATTTTTCATGATTTTCTTGCATCACTCTTATTTTCCTTCTTAATTTTTCCTCTATTTCTCTTACTTGAATTTTCAAAATGTCTTTTGAGCCTGAGACCAATTCGTATTTTTTCTTGGAGGTTTTGGTTGTAGGAGCCTTGGCTTTGCTGTCTTCTTCTGAATGTGTGCTTTGATCTTTCTTGTCACCATAGTAACTTTCTGTAGTCAGAATTTTTTTCTGTTGTTTGCTCATTTTCCCAGCCTATTATTTGACTTTTAACTCTTTAACTAAGGTAGAATTCTGCTTCCAGGGTGGAAGGGTGTGCTGTTCCAAGCTTCAGGGGTTTTATGCAGCTGTTTTCAGAGATACTTCTAGGTACCTGTAAGTTTCCAGTTCTTCCAAGGCAGTATGATCTAAGGAGAGGTGTTCACTACTCTTCTTGGCCTGTGCGGAGGGTCCCCCCTCCACTGTGGTCACAAGCTCTGCTGTGCTAGTGCTCCTCCCCTCCCTGGAACTTCGACGGAGATCCGGGTATGGGCAAAGCAACAAGCAAAAGCAACTAGCAAAAAGACTTCTGTAATTGCCTTCTGACCAGCTGTTCAACCTCTTTACTGTCTGTGGGCTGATGTTGCTGCAGATTCAGTGGCTTCCAAGGCCTGCTCCTGGTTTGCTGTTGTGAGACCTGTGCTGGAAGGGGCTCCACTCTCATAGAGGTGCGACTGACCTTTCCTGCTGACCTTCTAAGTTGTCTTCGGCTTCTGTGGGCTGGGAGGTCTGGAAACCACCACTGCTGCCAGTGATACGGTTGCCTTGAGGCCTGCTTCCAGTTTACTAGGGCAAGGTCTGTGCTGGTGTGGCCTGTGCTACTCTCATCCTAGCACAATAGATCTTTCCTGCCGAGCTTCCAAGTTCTCTTGGGTTGGAAATTTGTTTTGCTGTCTTTTTGTGGGTTCTGCTGCTCTAGAATTCATTTAGAGTCATTTTAAAAAGGTGTTTGGAGGGGGTTAGGGAAGAGCTCAAGTGAGTATCTTTACTCCACTATCTTGTCTCTACCCCTTCCCCCCCATGCTTTGTTATTTCCAAAAAATCATTGTGTATTTCCAGGAGGCTAGAGCTGACTTATAAATAATGGCTTATTAGTAGTTAACTAAATAATTTAGTACATGTAGTACTACGTAAGTAAATTTCTTTTTTTTTTTTTACAACAGTCAAATGATAGGTCATAATAATTGGTGAACATAGTTTTCATTAGAAATCCTTGAGTCAAGAAGACCATTAGGAGACTAGATAAGAGGTGATAATGCTTTAACTAGATGGTAGCTTTGTAAGTAGAAGGAAGGAAATGGATATGAGAGATATTTTGGTACAAGAAATGGGAAGACTTGGCAAATGTCTTGCCTGTGAGAGAGGAAGAGTGAAAGTGAGGAATTTAGGATAGCACTATACCTTTGATAGAAGTAGGGAAGAGTGGTTAGTTTTGAGGAAAATATAATGTAAAGGCAGTTCATCTATGCCTGCTCATCATATTGGATTAAATTATCCAAAAAATGAAGATGTTCTGATAGGTTTCTCATTTATCAGTGACTGTCCTGGATCAGCTCGGAGCCTGCCTTCTGAGGGGCATCTGTTTACAGCCTCAGAGTTTTGAGGGGTTGAGGAGAAAGGGTAACTATGCTGGTATATGTGGTGGGGATTTTCCCAGTAGCATCTGTGCAGCCGTACAACCATTCAATTTTAACTGCTTCAAAGGACCATCATAACCTAAGGGGGCAGGAGTTTGCCTAGCTCTGGGTCTCTCTGTGTCTTAATAAAGGTGAAGGGTGATAGGTACTGGTTGAGTTGGGAGATAATTCCAACAAGCACTTTCATTGGGAAGTGGAGTGAGTGGTGCTAGATTTGGAGTCAGAGAGACCTGAGTTCCCTCCTTCCTCAGACATTTCTAGCTGTGTGACCCCAGAGCAAGTCATTTAATCCCTGTCTGGTTCAGTTTCCTTGTCTATAAAATGGGGATAATAACAGCACCTGCCTCTCAGAGTTGTGGGTCAGTGAAATATTTGTAAAGTGCTTTGCAAACCTTAAAGTTGTAGGCAGGTGCTTCCTACCCTCCAGCTAGTTGGTAAATCACTCCTTGGTTTCATGAAAGCCAGAGACTATTTAGGCTCCACTCCACTTATTTATTTATTTATTTATTTTTAGAAGTTAATTAATTTTAGTTTTCAACATTCATTTTCATAAATTTTAAATTTTCTCCCCTTCCTTCCTTCCAAGATGACATGCAATCTGATATATGCTCTACATATACATTCCTATTAAACATATATATTTTTACATTAGTCACGTTGTACAGAATTATAATAAATGGGAGAAAACATGAGAAAGAAAACAAAACAAAACAACAACAACAAAAAAAGAAAACAGTCTGCTTTGCTCTGCATTCAGACTCCATAGTTCTGTCTCTAGATGTGGATGGCATTTTCCATCATGAGTCCTTTGGAATTGTTTTAGGTCCTTGCATTTAGGCTCCTCTTTAGAGACAGAAACTGCTTCCCCCTTCTCTTTCCCTCATTCTCTTTCCCTCTCTTTCTCTCTTCCTTCCCCTCTACACACACACACACACACACACACACACATTTATGTCATGTCTTCCTATTTCGTAGCTTTTAGAAATTATGTTGGCTCAGTAATAATATAAAGAAACCATGTGATTTTAGTTCTTATTTCAAGTTAGAATCTCCTTGAGGGCAGAGATTGAGTTTTGCTTATGTTTGTACTTTTTCCTCTCTACCCTCCCAACTAGCATATTGCCTTGTGATGAGTGTTTGATTTGATTTAAGGATAACTTTTATTGACGTAACTTTCTAATTACAAAAGATTGAAGATTATAAAAATGTCCCTTCCAGAATCCCGCCCCCACCTTTTCTGTAGTTCTTTCCCATTTGCTTCCTCCATGTCATCCTATAGTGCTACTTAAGTGCCAGGATTTCCAATTGAGGACTGAGGATTTTGTTTCCAAAGGCAAGGAGAATTATTCGGTGATTTGCATAGAGTGTAATGGTTGTCTTTTTGCCATGGCCAAGTAAATTGCTCTCTGTGTTCAACATAAGAGGCTGGCCTCACTCCTAGAAGAGAAGGTAAATGAATGAAGTGTCCTTTTTAAGAGGAGAGAAGTTATAAACAACTATGAAAAAGGCTCTGGAGAGGCAGAAAGGAATTCTGACCTGTCAGGAAGTTTTGGAGAGGGGAAGAATTTGATACTGAGGAGAAAAGGGAGAACCTTAAACACCTTGAGCTCTGTGATAGTCTTTCTATAGAGGTGAAATCCAGACCCTTTGAGGAGAAGGCAACTGCTTCTGTCCCAAGGAACGATGATATGAATTTACTGATATCATTATGAGAAAGATTATTCAGTCTGAGGAAGACTAGACTGTTGATGGTCAGATGAGTTCCTGCCAAGGAATATTGAGGCAACCATTAGTTGACCTGACATTAATAATAGAGGGGTTCTTTTTCTTGCCTGGGTATGTATCTGAGAGCGCTGGAGAACCTCCCAGGACTTAACAACTAATTCATTTCTGGAGGTTTCTATGAGGGCTGACGGGTACTCCCAGAAGGAAGCTAGCAGAGATTATATTATAAACCCTGGGCAAGAAACACATAATTTTAAAAAATCATTGCTACTGATTTATTTTTCTAGTTTTATTGATGTGTTTTGTTTTAACATTATAGACATTTATAGATCCCTCCCCCCACTCTTTGAGAAGTTTCTTATAAACAAAGTAAAACAGTTTAAGCAAAACTAACTACTCAGTGCATTCATCTAAAAGTACATGTATCCTCTATTTAAAAAAAAAGACATTTATTTTCTTTCCCTTTCACTCTGTCCCATTGGAAAGGAGGAAAGAAAAATAGATTCCTGGTAACAAATACACAGTCAAGCACAACATTCCCTCTTTGATTATATACAAATACATGTGAGTATGTGTAGGTGACACATCTCATTTTATACACTAAATTGATAATATATTTTATCATCAGTCCTCAGGAATCTTAACATAGTCATTGTATTGATCGTAGTTCTTATAGTTTTCAGAGTGGTTTGACTTTTTTAGTTTGTTTACAAATAAACACATGTATTTATCCTATAAAATTATTTATTTCTAACCTTCATTAAAAAAAAATTTGAGTTCCAAATTCACTTCTTCCTACCCCTTCCCCACCCATTGAGATTGTTGTACCATACTGAAAGTTGTCTTTGTAGTGTTGTTATTGTATAAGTTGTTTTCCTGGTTCTATTAATTTCATTCTTCATCAGAGTATCAAAGTCTCCAAAATTGTTTTTGTAATGTTATAAATTATTTTTTCTGGGTATATTTATTTCACTCTTCATAGAAGTCTTTTTGTATTTCTTTGAAATCATCAATTTTCTTCCATTTCTTAAAGCACAGTGGTATTTTATCATATACCACATAGCACATTTTCCAGTTGATGGATATCTCCATAAGTTCTAGTTTTTTGCCACCACAAAAACAGCGGCTATAAATATTTTTGTGTATGTAGGATCCCTTTCTATTTTTTAAAAAATCTCTTTTGGTCCAACAGTGGTATAATAATTCCAAATTGCTTTCCAGAATAGTTATACCCATTCACAGGCAGGTCCACTAGATACACATTCAGTGTATTTGTGTCCTTTTCCTTTCAGCCCCTGCAGCATTTGTCATTTTCCTTTTTTGTCATTTTTGCCAGTTTGTTGGGTGTGAGGTAGAATCTCAGAAGTTACTTTAATTATGCATTTATCTAATTATTAGTGATTTTTAAAAACATTTTCCCTCCATATGGCTTTAGATAACTTCATTTTCTTCTCTTGAGAACTGCCTGTTTGAAAGCAAGGGCTTCAGATAAGAGAGGGAGATTTGGGAAGTGAACAGCTGGTTAGGAAGATAGTGTCTGAAAATAGAATTTAGATTTCTGGTCCACAAGAATGATCAATTCTTGACCAAGGATAACAATACCCACTAAAATATATTTGCTTGGAGCCTTGTACATTTAATCAAAATGGATTTAGCCATTGAAAGAGGAAGGGGAAAGAGAACTGCCTAAATGTACCACATTTTTAGCTTAAAGAATAGCTGTAATGTAGGAAGAAAAATAGCAATATAGTTCAAAAATTCACAGAAACAGAATAAATAAAAAAAAGAGTCAGCAATCATATCCCTGGCTTCAGATGTCAGCAAAGACGTCCCATGTGTGGGTAAAACAAGGTGTAAGAGACCTTTTTCAAGGAGGCAACTTGGGCCTGGCAGGTATTAGTGAAACTTGGTGGGGTAGCATCCATGATTGGATTAGTTCTAGTTAGGTACATCTTACGGATAGTAATGATGTGTAAGGTATCACTGAATATTAAGGCAACAGACTCATGTGAGGATATTTATTAACTAAAGCTGGGGGCAGGGAGAGAAGATGATGAAGATTTAAATAAAGATCAATAGAGTCAGAAACAAAAATGATAATTGACAGATTGCCTAGCCAGAAGAAAGAACTAGAAAAAAATTTCAGGAAATATCATACAGAAGTGATATTGTAATGGGATTAGCTTCATTCTGTTTGACCTCTATGAGCCAAAGTAGAAATACTAGGAGGAAGTTGCAGAGACAGATTTGGGTGCAATATAAGGAAAAATTCCTGATAATTAAAGCTATTCCAAAGTTGAATGAGCCATCTTGGGAGATAATGGGTTTCCTTTAATAGGATCACTACTTGTTGGAATTATTGAGCAGTCCTTCTGCTCAAGGGATACTTTCCTTCTCAGATTAAGTATTACATAGTGCAGTTAGAAATGTTACAATAAGAAGCCTCAGTGGGCTTTGTTTTTAGGAAACAAGATATCTAAAAGTTTATAACAAGTTTTTCTCAATCTGAAATTTAAATTCCTACTTGTATCAAGTAAATAGCTTTTGTCCTTGCATGCTACTCTTGGGTTCAAATGGCCATTCTCTTTTAAAAAATAAAAATCTCTCTATAGATTGTTTTTACATTAACCAGTTTTCCCCATTTATTGCCCCTCACTATTCCCAGAATGCCATCCTTTATGACAAAGAATTTTTTTTAAAAAGAAAAAAGTTAGAAAAGAAAATTTAGCAAAACTGATCAGTGAATTAAAAAACCTGACATATATACTGTTCCACGCCTGTGAATTCTTTGCCTCTGTAAAAGAAAGGGAGAGGGGGGCCAAGTTTGTTATTATTTATAATTTTGCAAGATTAATTTCTTATTTTTTTTGTAGTGCTAGTTCTTTCCATTTACACTTTCGTAGTTATTGTATTATTGTTTTTCTTGGCTTCTTTTGGTTATCTTTCTCTCCCTTCCCTTTTTTAAAATAAAAGGAAACCAATCATTTTTTTCCTGGAGTAGTCTGAGTTTAGGTGGCTTTAATGGGATTGGCATTATGCCATACTACATAGGCTCAGTACTTGTCTTTATTAATTTTAATTTTTTTTTGGAGAAGGGAAAGGCAGTTGGGGTTAAGTGACTTGCCCAGGTTCACACAGCTGGTTAAGTGTCAAGTATCTGAGGCCGACTTTGAACTCAGCCAACTTCAGGGCTGTTGATCTGTTTCGCTGTGCCACTTAGCTGCCCTTTTTAAATTAAAAAAAATTTTTTAATTTTAGTAAAAATTCTTTTGTAGAGTTATGCTTTTTCTTTGTAATTTTGCAACATATACCTTTTTTTTGTTCTTCATTTACATTGTTGTTGTCATATTGTTTTCTTGGCTCTGTTTATTTCCCTCAGTATCAGTTCATGCAGATTTTTATATATTTTTCTATATTTGTTACATTCACCAAATCTTACAGCATAGTAATAATTATATTCATGTACTACAACTTTATTTAGTCATTCCCCAATCAATCCATATCTGCATGATTTGGGAATTCGTTGCTGTTTAGTCATTTTCCAGTCAAGTCTGACTCTTCTTGACCCCATTTGGGGTTTTCTTGACAAAGATACTGGAATGGTTTGCATTTTCCTTCTTTAGCTCATTTCGTAGATGAGGAATTGAAGGAAATTAAAGGTTAAAAGACTTACCCAGGGTCACACAGCTAGTATGTGTCTGAGGCTGGATTTGAACTCGGGTCTTCCTGACTCCCATCTGGGCGGTCTATTCACTTTGCCACCTAGCTGTCCTGTGGCATCCCTGGGTGAGACCCTGTTTGGAAATACCTTGTTTAAAAGTGACAGTTTGGGTAAGTGGGACAACGGATTTGGAGTGAAAGGACTTGGGTTTGAGTCCTGCCCTTGCTACTTATTGCCAAGAGGATTACACAACACTCCCACTCATGTATCCTTTTCTGTGCTCCTACCAGTTAGTCAGCCTCCCGATTCTCCTGTATTATGTCCTATCTCCTGCCTTGGTATCTTTGCACAAGATTTCTTCTGTGCCTGGAATGCTCTACCTCCTCACCTGTGCCTTGTGGACCACCTCACTTTTTTCAGCTCAGCTCAGGTGCCATTTCCTATAAGGAAACTCACGCCAAATGTTCACATGGACTATTTGTGCCTGGCCTGTGATAGAGCATTCTGAGCTTGTATTGTTCTGATCAGCCATAGTCAGATGCATTGTAACTTGACTTTAACATAGTCATGTCGTTTGGTTCTCTAACAGAAATGAAGGACAACTATCACCACCACCACCACCACCACCACCATCATCATGAGGGGCCTTTACTAAATTCTCCTAGCTGTTAGAGCTCTCTTGAGTTATTTTGTATTTATTTTGCACTTTACTTATTGATAGATGTATCTTGTCCCAGTAGACGTAAGTTCCTTGAGGGCAAAGAATGTTTCATTGTTTTTGTTTTTGTATTCCTGGAGCCTAGTATTGTGCCTGGCAGGTAGGGTAATAAATTTAGAAATGGAAGGGACATTAGAGGATAGTAGACACTTGTTGATTTAAAATGAATTATGTAAGATTATGAAAGTCACTTCTACTCTCTTGGCTTTTTTATTCAACTAAAATAATCAAGGTGCAAGACTAGGTGATTTTTAGGATCCCTTCCAGGTCTATAATCTGCAATCCTTTTGATTTTGGGCCTGAACAGGACTCTATAATGACTAAGAGAATCTATGGAAAGGGTAGAAAAAGAGACTCTGGTTTGTTTACCTTATGTTTTAATGTTCTCATAGCTCCCCTTGATAAAACTCTAGATGATTCTGAGCCCTGCACTGTTGTTAGGTGATGACAGAGCAGAGAGGTAGAGCCAAGCTATGGATAGGAAGCCATGCAGTCAGTTCAAAACAGAACTCATTATTCTTTATAGTTTCAGTATCATTAAGTGAAACACTGTGCAATTTGTGTTTGAGACTATCTTGTTTGAATACATTCAGTGGAATGTTTTTGCAAGGTCCCAGACAAAGCATTTTATTGTTTTCATTGGGCATTTCAAAAATATATTTTAAGATTAATCAATATATTGGGTTTTGCTTCTTCCTACTCAGACTCCACCTGGAGTATTTGGACCAAAAATTATCTGAAAAATAAACAATGTCTATTCCAGTTTTGGGTGGTAGTCAAAAGGTAGTAGCATTAATGAAGCACTTACAGTTGACTGTGGATCAATAATTCCACTGTTTGACTTTAGATGGTACTGATGAGGTACTGTCATTTTTACTTTAAAGGATTTTTTTTTGGTCTGGGTTTCAAAGCTTTAGATTTTATATTCTCTGGTCCTGTGACAGGGCCTTTATAGTTTAAAAATATTTTTTATTGAGATTTTGTGTTTTTACATTGCCTAGATTTTCCCCTATATTCTCTCTTCAACTTCAAGAGAGATATTGCCTATAACAAAGAACTTTTTGAAAGAGGAAGAAAAGAAAAAAGATTCAGTAAAACTGTTCAGCAAATTGAAAACTGACATTTTATGCAGTGAATCATACCTATGGACCACAGCCTTTGCAAATGAGTGGGAGGAGGAAGGTGTTTTCTCACGTATGTTCTTTGGGACCAAACTTACTCTTTCTGATATTGCAACTTTCAGTTTCCTTTGTTTTGTGGTTCTTTGTGAAAAGGCTTTTAAACTTGAGAAATATAGATGAATTAAGGACCAGGTTTGCCATGGTGCTACAGGGATCCCTGTCAAAAACAGTATAAGGGGAAGGGTTGGGGAAGTTTTTTTTTTAAATTTTATTTTAGTTTGCATCATTCATTTCCACAAGGTCTTGAGTTACGTATTTTCTCCCCATCTTTCCCCTACCCACCGCCCCAAAACAGCCATCCCAGTGTATCCCCCCTATGCCAGTCTGTTCTCTCCTATGTCTTCCCCTCTCACCCCTCTGACTTTTCGGTAGGGCAGGATGGATCTC
>JAQQSU010015351.1:0-11198 GCA_028627135.1 Pseudochirops cupreus
CCCCCCCCCAAACATACACACATACATACCTCCATACATACACATAGTATGTATGGGCATTTATGTACATAAACATATGTACATACACACGTGTGTGTGTATGTGTGTGATTTTATTTCTATAGAAAGGAAAGTGGATTTTAACTTGAGCTTTGAAGGAAGCTATGGATTGTAAGAGACAGAGATCACAAGGGAGAGCATGCCTGGCATAGGAAGCTGCCAGAATAAAGACATAAAGATGATAGATTGAATGTTATGTGTATGGAACAGATGGGGTGTAGGGTGTGAACAGAGCAAACTAGTGTCTCTGGTGTTAGGGCTAATAAGCCCTTTTCCACGTGTTGCACCTACCTCTCACCTAAGGCTCCAAAAACTGTAATATGTGTACCACCAACACTGCAGTAAACTTTTAGCAAATGGACTAAACCAAGTTGAGGGTAACTGAGGGATCTAATCCCATTGGTGAGTTATGGGGTAGTCTGCCCCAATATGTGAAAATTTCCCATGGTAGAATAGGTAGATGAGACCAATTTTTCCAATGGCCACAAAGTCAGCTGAAGCAAGTGCTGTTGAGCACTTAGAGCTTGGCTAGATCCCAAAGATGCCAAGGTCATCCATTACCTCTTCAGCTATCACCAGTCATCTTGACTCTGTCTTCCCATTGGACTGTGGTGACTTTGGAAGAGAGAGTGAGGCTGACTACTCCTTGCAACTCTGCCTCACTTAAATCCAATTTCCACATTAATCAAAAGACATCATCCATACCATATTACCATTTTTACCATCATCATCCTGTGATGACATCCATCATTACTATGATCATCCTGTGAAGACAGAGGATTAAGCATCAGGTGCAGATATACTGAGAACTGTCTACTTATCCAACCTTGGTCTGAATATTGTGGCTGGTGATGATCCTATGCTGTGATCAATATCAAACAACAAAAATACAAAAAAAAATCCACAAAAATGATTCCACTCACCAATGGCACATTAAAGGTGTGCACACTTACACACAACACAAAATCCAGTGGATCTGAAAGATGAACAGCTTTTATTGTGAGAGAACTGAGCAGGTATCACATCCAAATAGTGGTCCTGTGTGAAACAAGACTGGCAGATGAGGTCAGGTTAGTGAAGTTGGAGCTGGATGCAGGTCCCTCTGGAGTGATTGCAGTGAAGGTGATTGTTGTGAACCTGGTGAAGTTTTTGTAATCAAAATCAGGTCCTGGGACTTTACTGATGATTTGTGCTGATCTCTTGGACCTTGTTTGTGGGTCTGTATTGATTTCTATGTTGAGAATTTCTGTTGAGTTCTCTGACTTTGTTGTTGGGTCTGAGTTCATTTCACAGACAGATAGGGAATTGATTATGGTGCTGGCAATGTGTATAAATATTATTGTGGCTCTATCAAGCTTTGTCTTCCCAGAAACAGGAACTATGAAGGACCTGAGGTGGATTTGGATACTGTGAACTTCAATAGGGAATGGGAACTGGAGAAAGAACTGGACAAGAAGTGGACAAAGAATTTGAACCCAGGTGACAGCATGAGGTGAGACCATAAAAGAGGAACCATGGAAGCTGAGAGCCAGCCTCCAGTCAAGCTGAGAGAAGACTTTACTTGGATATTGTGTACTGACTGAGAAGATAATGATTTACTGCGACCTAGGAGAGGAGAATTTTGACTTTTGTACTTTATGATTGAATTAAGGATTTTGTGATTGACTAAATGAATGTACTTTGTTTAAAACTATGACCACTTTGATGAAAACTATGAGGCCATTTTAGTGATAAGTTGTTGTGTTGTGACACGGAGAATGATGTATTTTGATTTTCTGTTATAAGTTGTAACATTGTGAATGCTGTACATGGCTTTACTGCGTTTCTTTACATTATGGTGTAGTCAGAAGAAATAGCTTTCTAGAGGACTGCTGCTATGAAAAGCTTTCAAGGTTCTGATTACATAGTATAGTGAACTCTCTATTTATTCATGCACAAATCAAAGCAAAACATTCCCAGAAAATCAAGGCCTCCTTAAGGGACACAAGGCATAGTAGTCAAAGTTCTCTACTCATGGGGTGCGATTAAGATACAGTATCAGTCACTACTCTGTACTCTCTTAACGGGTAGTAGAATATACACATGCCATCCACCCCTCAGTTACAAGTAAGTTACAATTTCAACAGTCACTCTTCAGTATTTTCTTCAGGGGTAGTGGAAAATAAATAAGCCATCCACTCCCAGGTGACAAGTAAGTCACAATTTTATCAGTCACTACTCATTACCCATGGAGACAGCTCCCAGCTCCTTCTCCAGTTCTCCATGAAGTTCGCACTCCACATTGAAACTCACAGTATCCAGTACATCTCAAATCCTTCACAGTTTCTGCTCCTGAGAAAAGAAAACTTAGCAGTGCCACAGATAGACATAATACCCACACCACAGTCATGCTTCCTCTGGCAGCTCCACCTGGCCCTTGGAAGTCCTCAGTAGCTCCCGCTGATGCTCAGAAGTCTTCAGCAACTCCATTCTCAAAATCAACATCACTTTCTCCATTGAAGTTCCATTTCAGTTGCAGCACCCCAGTCTTCAGATGCTCACTGAGAGAAATTCTCTCTCTCTGTCTCTCTCTGTCTCTCTCTTGCTCTCTCACTCTCTCACTCTCTCTCTCTCTCTTACTCTCTCTTTCTCTGTCAGACAGCAGCTGCTCTGTCTCTGTGAAGCTTATCCCAAGAAGTGCTGACTGTCCAGCTTGTGCTCTTCCTTAAATATGGTATAGCTCCTCCCTGTTCAGCCTTTTCCTGTTATGTACAATAGGGGTTCATACCTTCTGTTTCTTTAACAGAGGCTTAATTTAAAACTAGATGCTAAGTACCTCTTAGCTTAGCAATACAAAGTGATCTTCAAATTTCAATACCATTAGAATAGGGAGGGGTGAGGGGACAAAAGGGTGATCTTTAGAGGGGAGGCTGAAGAAATAGGTAAAAAGAAGGGATATAGAAGGATGTTTAGATTTATGAGAATGGAAGGATTAAGGAGGGACCCTTTGATTGTGGTAGGAAAATAATAGGAAGGCAAGGTAGTGTCAAGTCAAGCAGAAGAGGCAGGATGGTTAAGAAAAAAAGAGGTATAGGCAAACATAAAAGCAAAGATCAGGAGCAGAATATGTTTGGGAAACTATATGTCTTTATATGTATGTAAATATGTGTTTGTATATATTTATAGCTGTGGAGAACCATATTAAAATTTATTGTATCCTTCTGGAGATAGGAGGAAAAAAAGAACAAAGTAAAAAAGTTCACAGCAGAGAACAGAAGAAAAACTTAGAAGGAAGCAAAGTGACAATTTGCAAAACACTGTGTATTATTTATTGTACAGGCTTTCTTGAAATGAACATTTATTGTCACATATTTTGAATCCCCTCTTATATTGTGTTATGCACATAGTGTGCCTCCCCCTCTTTCTTTGTATTTAAGTTCCAATATTTAAGTTTATGCTATATTTTTTGTATATATTTGTCTATCCTGTATTTTTCTTCTGGTCCTTGAGTCAATTTTTTTTTAAGTTCATCAAGAGAGAATTAAAAAAAAAAAGATAAACAGAATTTCTATTTCATCTAACGGGAAATTGGGAAGCACTGGATTTTTTAATGCCCTACTCTTTTGTGTATTAAACATCTGGACAGAATAATTACACATGGCAGTATTTTCCATTGGTACCCTTTCTTAACATGCAAGTAATGGTGTCACTGATCCAGGGAGACCAGAGTTTGCCTTTCTCTTGCCTCTTTATCAGCCTGAGACAATGGATGATGATTTATGATATTTAACTAAAAATCATTCAGAGAATCAGAAGAATTTGTACTGGAACAGACACTAGAGATCATTTAGATTAATTGTTTCCTTTTACCCATCAGGAAACTGAGTCTCAGAGAAGTATACTGATATGTTAAAGGCTATATTCTATTAAATAGATTGTTTCATTTACACTGCTTAGTTAGTTCCTCAAACAGGTTACGTTTCCTCATAAGAGACCTCAAAGACACATGACAACACAGAAAGTAAGTGACTTCCCAAATTAATAAAGTAAGTCAATTGTCTCTAAGTCCTTGTGAACCTGTCATCTTTCTGTAATGCTATTATTTGATGAAAAGAAAGTGACATTTAAACTCCTTTCCATAATACTCTGTAGTTACAGCAAAGATATTAGGAAGAAGATAAAAGGTGGCTTTCCATGTAAGAAATATTCTGTTATACTAGAAAGCTTGTTTGTAGTTGTCCTCATAATGTCAATAGCTATTCAAGATATAATTTAATGAACTGAAATGTGAAAGATAATAATATTAACTTTGTTCTACCTGAGGAATTTATCTTTAAGCTCAAGTTATGACTGAGTTAAGAACAATGCTAATAAACTATTGTTACAATAAATTGTAAGAGTATGTTTCAAAGATGTAGAACTATTTTATTTCTTATTAACTCATTAGATAGATTGAGAAATTGTGATTGTACCCAATAGATCCAAGACAACAAGCATTGTGATATACACTCCTGCAATTAATTAATTACTGGATCCACTCTGGGTATCTGTTCTAAAGACAAGACTTTTTCCTGTTTTCTTGATTGCATGAGAAAATAGTTTTGTGGAAGGTTGTCCTGCTGAAAGACAAAATAATTCTGGGATTTATTAAGAGGATCCTTGAAAAGGTAAAATCCTACAATTCTGTCTGTCTGTCTCTCTCTCTCTCTCTCTGTCTTTGTCTCTGTCTATCTGTCTTTCTGTACACACACACACACACACACACACACACACACACACAGAAAATGCCTCAGAAAACAGTTCTCTGGAAGATGTCTTACCAGAGAAAATTTAGGCCAAATTTAAAGTTGGCTCTCATCCTACAGCAAATAGAATTTTTAGTATTAAAATGTTTTTTCAACCTGAATTTTATTTCCACTGTGTCATATAGTGTTGATATCAAAATTATACCTGTACTTCCACACTCTTACAGTTCTTTCACACCCTACTAATACATGTTCCTCCCTGGGAGTCCCAGGGAGAATTTTACAAGATTAATTAAAGAATTTTATTGGAGAAATAATACCAAAATTCTTCCCCTGTAAAGGCACCTGCTGAAAGAGCTACCTTTTTTTTTGAAGAGTTGGATAAAGACTTTCTCTCTCTCTCTGTCTCTCTGTCTCTCTGTCTCTCTCTCCTCCCCCCTTTCACCCCCCCTCTATCTATGTGTGCATACACACATAGACATACATAAATGCATACATACAAACATGTAAATGTGTATGAATATATGTATGTATGTATGTGTATTCATGAAAGTTACATAGTGAAAAATTCATGTCCCTATGCTATTATAAATTGAAGTGCCTATAAACAGTGCAACATATTGGTTTCCCAAGCCCTTTTGAGGAACAATTTGTCCAAACTAACCCAGAGTAAAGAGAATTGTGATTCAAGTGGAATTTGTGTCACTTTTTCAAAATTATAAATCCTTCTAAGGGGAGAAAGACATTAAGTCCTGAGCTACTGGACAAGAAGAAAAATAAGGAAGAATTAGAGAGGGTTTGCCAAAATATGACAGACTAAGCAGTATATTGCTGTCAATCACCCTTATAGACCTCTGAGGGAAAAATAGAATATTGCATCCAAGGAAAAATCTTACAACAGCAGAACCAGTGGAAAGACAGGGTGGAACAATCTTTTAATGCAGGAAGCTTTAGGATTCTGCAAGAAAGGTCTATCTGACTTGGGTAAAAGGGGAACACATTCCAGGAGAGGAAGCATCCCAGAAAACCAGAAACAAGCCGCACTTGAGAAAACTAGTAGGAAATCCTGAGCATGCAAATATCAACACCAGGACCCCACATGTCTTGGCAGAGCCAGGGAAAATGGCAGACTCCAAATCAGAGAACCACCATGTGCACCAACATAGTCCCAGGAAAGTAGGTACCCTCCAGCAGCCAGAATCTCTACACGTTTCAGTGTAGTACCTGGGAAATGTAGAAAAAACACACCTGGCCTCATCACATGACAGACACCACCACTAGGACCCAATTTCAGCATCCAGAAAGCTGCCAGATTCCTACAGTCTCCATGTCCCAACACCAGAGGCCCCAGAACACAAAGCCAGAAATCAGTCCTCTAGCTCCCAGCACAAGAGGCTTGGGGCAGTTCCCATGGTGCTTCAGCAGGGGAGCACAACTTAAAAAGTCAGGAGATAGGTAAACCAGATAAGCAAGAAACAAAGACAAATATTAGCCATAGAACATTACTGTGGTGACAGGGAAGATCAAAACAATCTCAGAAGAGGACAACATTGTCAATATACCTACACCTGTAACCTCAAAGGGGAATATTAATTTGTCTTAAGACAAAAAAACAAAACCTTATTGAAAGAGCTCAAGAAGAATTTTAAAATTCAAAAAAGAGAGGCATAAGAAAATTTTTGGAAAAAAAAAGGAAAGAAGCATGTAAGAGAGAGGCAAAAACTTGGAAAAGGAAAGGGAAAAGGAGAGAAGAAAACAATTCCTTAAAAAATACAATTGGCTTCATGGAAAGAAATCTACTGACAAGAAGTCCCTAAAAACAGCACTGACCAAATAAAAAAAGAGGTTAAAAAAAAACACTGAAAAGAAGATGGTTTTCAAATGGAATTGACCAAATGGAAAAGGAGTTACAAAATATAACAGAAGAAAAGCATTTACTAAAAAATTAGAATTGGGTAAGTGGAAGATAATGACTCTATGAGATATCAAGAATCAAACAAAATCAAAAGACTGAAAAAAATAGAAGAAAAACAAGTGATCTGGAGAATAAATACAGGAGAAATCATTTAAGAATTATTGGTCTACCTGAAAGCCATGCCCATAAAACAAAGAGGTTGGGCAGCATCTTTCAAGATATTATCAAGGAAAACTGTGCTGAGGTCCTAGAACCAGAGGGGAAAATAATCATCAAAAGAATTAAGAGATCACCTCCTGAAAGACATCCCAAAGTGTACACACCAGGGGATATTGTAGCCAAATTCCAGGAGGAAATACTGCAAGCACCTAGAAAGAAATAATTCATATATTGTGGAAACAAATTCAGAATTATACAGGTCCTAGCAGCTTCTATATTAGAAGATCCAAAAGCTTGGATTATGGTATTCCAGAAGAAAAAGGAGTTTCGCTTACCAAGAATGAACTACCCAGCAAAATTGAGTATAATATTTCTGGGGAGGAGATGGACATTCAATAAAATAGTGGATTTCCAAATGTTCCTGATGTGAAAAAAATCAGATCTAATAAGAAAATTTAATTTTCAAATACAAGACTCATAAGAAGCATAAAAATGTAAACAGGAGAGAAAATTAGCTATTCAGTAAGGCTAAAATGTTTACATACATACATGGCAAGATGAGACTTGTAACTCTTGAGAACCCTATTTTAATTTTGACATTTAGAAGGGATATACATAGACAGGGGATTGGGGTATAAGTTGACTTTGATATTATGATAAAAATGAACAATTAAGAAGTAATAAGTTGATTGTTCTGGGAGAAGAGAAAAGGAGTGGGCAGAAAAGGATAAATTACTTTACATGAAGAGGTGCAAAGACCTTTTAAAATAGAGGAAAAGAAGGAGGGGAAGTGAGAATAATTTTAACTTTACTCTGATTGGATTTGGTTCAATGAAGGAATAACATAAAACATGTAGTTGTTATAAAAATCTATTTTATCCTATAGGAATTGAGAGGAGAAAGGTGGAAGAAAAGGGAGGGTGCTGAATAGAAGGGAAAGAAAAAAAGAGAACAGAAATAGCAGGAGAAAAGGGAAAGAAAAGGGAGAAGCTTTATACAAGTGAGGACAGATTGAGGCAGGTAGTAGTTAGAAGCAAAACACTAGTGAGAAGGTAAAGGGATGAGAGAGAAAGCATAAACAGGTGGAAGGAATATGATAGAAAGACAGACTTAGTAATCATAATTGTGAATGTGAATGATATGAACTCTATTAGAAAGTAGAAATGGATAGCAGAATGGATTAAAAACCAAAATCCTAAAATATGTTGTTTCCAAGAAATATGATGATCCTGGAGGAGAAAGTGAGGCAGGTGACCTTGCACAGAACTCCCTCCCTCAATACAAAGTCAACTGCAAGTCAGGTCATCATTTCCTGGATGTCATGGTTCTCTTCAAAAATGAAGGACATGGAGGTGGAGCCCCGATGGTGGCCTAGGAGCAGCAAGGTACTGCAGCTCCCACATAGCCACCTCAAATACCCATAAAATATGACTCTAAAAAACTTTTAGGGCTCCAACACTCACAAAAATACACCTCCCACTGAAGGCAGCTCAGCACAAAGGGCTCATCGCAGCATACTGGGAGCCGAAACCAGCCCAGCATGAAATTGCATCTTGGCCCCACAGCAGCCAGGATGACCTGCAGCTGGAGCCTTCAGGGGAGTGAATCAACAGCAGCTGTGGCAGTTTCCAGAATTATCAAGCCAAAAGAAACAAGGACTAAGTGAAAGGTCAGTGGAACTCAGCTAAACTTGGGGGAGTAAAACATCTGGCCAAACTTCCTCCAGGGTAAGGAAGCAGAAGAAGCAGGACCCATGCAGCCACCTCCACGTGGCTGATTAAGAACTCCTTGCCTGAAGACTGCAGGGAGGCCAAGCCATCATTTGGAGGCCAAATGCTCTTGCGTTCAGAGGCCTGGATCCAGATCATGGTTTTAAGTGGTGGTCATGGGGTGTGTTTTCAGTGAACCAAAGCTGGTGGGGGCTGCAAAAAAATGACAGCCCCCTAATAGCTCTGGCAGCTGGGAAAATAGCAGTGATTTGGGGCAGAGCTTTCCCATCTGGAAGCAGAGTTCCACAGAGCTAAAATATCATTGACTGGCCAACATGAGCAGGCAAAGGAAGCAAAGTAAGAACAGCAACCAAACTCTAGATTCCTTCTTTGGGAACAAGACAGATCAAAAGATGGAAAAGGAGGAAGAAAACACAGTCAAAACTCCCACATCAAAAGCTTCCAAGAAACATGAAGACTGCCCAAAAGCCATAGATGAGCTTAAGAAAGTTTTTGAAAACCAAATAAGAGAAGTGGAGGAAAAATTGGGAATAGAAATGAGAATGATGCAGGAAAATCATGATAAGAAAGTCAACAACCTGACTGAAGAAAATAACACCTTAAAAAATAGATTAACTCAAATGGCAAAAGAGGCCCACAAAGCCAATGAGGGGAAGACTACCTTAAAAAGTGGAATTTGCCAGGTGGAAAAAGAATCTCAAAAGCTTCCTGAAGAGAATAATTCCTTCAGAATTAGAGTGAAACAAATGGAAGCAAATGACTTTATGAGAAATCAGGATACTATTAAACAGATCCAAACAAATGAAAAAAAAAATAGAAGGCAATGTGATATATCTCCTGGAAAAAACCACTGACCTGGAAAGCAAAAGCAAATATAGATCTAATTAAAAGAGATAAGGAAGGAAACTATATCTTGCTCAAAGCTATTGTTGACGATGAAAATCAATACTAAATCTATATGCACCAAGTGGTACAGTATCCACTTTCTTAGAGAGAGGTATAGGAAAAAACAGTAAAACTGTACTAGTGGATGACTTCTACCTCCCCCTCTCAGAGCTACATTAATGTAAACACTAAATAAATATGAAGGTAAGGAGGTGAATAGAATTGTAAGAAAGTTAAATATGGTAGATCTATGGAGAAAACTGAATGGGTTCAGAAAGGGATACACTTTTTCTTTCTCAGCATTACATGGAACCTATACAACATCTGACTATATATTAGGGCATACAAATTTCAAAATCAAATGTATAAGAGCAGATATACTAAATAAATCTTTTTCCTGCCATGATGCAATAAAAATGTACATGTAATAAAGGGTCATGGAACGACAGACTAAACATTAATTGTAAACTAAATAATCTAATCCCAAAGAATGAGTAGATCAAACAAGTTGTAGAAAGAATCAATACCTTCATATAAGAGAATGACAGTAGTGAGATAACATTTCAAAATGTCAAAGCAGTTCTTAGGTGAAATTTATTCCTCCAAATGATTATATGAACAAAACAAAGAAAGAGGAATTCAACAAATTGAACTTGCAATTAAAAAAGGTAGGAAAAGTATAAATTTAATATCTCCAATGATATATCAAATTAGAAATTCTGAAGGCCAAAGAAGAGAATAATAAAATTGAAACTAAGAAAGCTATTGAAGTAATAAATAATACTAAGAGCTGACCTTATGAAAAAAAAACATTAAACCAGATAAAACATTGGATAATTTCATTTTAAAAACAGGAAAACCAAATCATCAATATCAAAAGGAAAAAGTGGGAATTCACCAGCAATGAAGAGAAATTAAGATAATAATTAGGAGATTGAATATTGAAGAAAAAATATAAATTGCCCAGATTAATAGGAGAGGAAATGAAATACTCAAGTAACAGCATTTCAGAAAATAAATTGAAAAAAATCCAACAATGACCTCTAAAAAGGTAATCTTTAGGGCCAGATGAATTTACAAGTGAATTCTCCCAAACGTTTAAAGAACAACTAATTCCAATACTATATAAACTATTTCGAAAAATAGGGTAGAAGGAGTCATGAAAAATTCTTTTTATGATGCCTAGATGCTGATGATACCTAAACCATGAAAAGCCATAATAGAGAAAGAAAATTATAGCCCAATTTCCCTAATGAATACAGATGAAAATTTTTAATAAAATATTATCAAAGAGATTACAGCAATTTATCACAAGAATAATACACTGTGACCAGGTGGGATTTAAACCAGGAATGCAGGGCTGGTCCAATATTAAGAAAACTCTTAGCATAACTGACCATATCAATAAACAAAATTTTTTTTAAATTTTGTTTTAGTTTGCATCATTCGTTTCCACAAGATTTTGAGTTACAAATTTTCTCTCCCTCTTTCCCCTACCCACCCCCCCAAAACAGCCATCCCAGTGCGTCCCTCTCTCCCAGTCTATTCTCTCCTATGTCACTTTTCGGTAGGGCAGGATGGATCTCCCAACCACAGTGCCTGTGTATCTCAACTTCCAGTTGGATGGAGTCAATAATAATAATAATAATAATTACATATATATATATATATACATATATATATATAGATGGATAGATATATATGTAGATAGATAGATAGATAGATA
>JAQQSU010015352.1:0-11198 GCA_028627135.1 Pseudochirops cupreus
ATATTTAATTGAAAACTTTTAATTTTTTTCCTAGCTTTTTTAGTTGCACATCCAATTCATTGATCTCCTTTTTCTTTATTTTATTTTATGTAAGCATTTAGCGATAAAAAAATTTTCCCCAAGAACTGCTTTGTCTGTATCTCATAAGTTTTAGTGTCTTGTCTCTTTATTGTCATTTTCTTAGATGAAGTTATTAATTGTTTCTATGATTTTTTGTTTAACCCATTCATTCTTTAGGAGTAGATTATTTAGTGTACACATGATTTTTAGTCATTCTTTCCATGACCCTTTATCACATATATTTTTATTTCATCATGGTTGAAAAATGATTCATTTAATATTTCTGCCTTTCTGCATTCTATTGTAAGATATTTATGCCCTACTACGTAGTCAATTTTTGTGTAAGTGCCATTCGACACTGAGAAAAAAGCATATTCTTTTCTATCCCTATTCAAATTTCTCCATAAGCATCTAAACTTTCAAAAATTCTATTCACCTCCTTAACTTTCCTCTTATTTATTTTGTTGTTCAATTTATGTAGTTCTGAGAGGTGGGGGTGGAAGATCCCCACAAGTATAGTTTTGCTGTCTATTTCTTCCTATAATTCACTTAAATTATTCTCTAAGAACTTGGATGCTATACCATTTGGTGCATATATGTTTAATTTGAATATTACTTCATCGTTTATGGTACCTTTTAGCAATATGTAGTTTCCTTCCTTATCTCTTTTTTATTTTTTATTTGGTTTGTCTGAGATCAAGATTGCTACCCCTGCTTTTCATAGACTACAACTGAAGCATAATATATTCTACTCCAGTGTTTTACCTTTGCTCTGTGTGTAGCTCTCAGCCTCAAATGTGTTTCTTGTAAACAACATATTGTAGGGGTATGTTTTTTTAAACCACTCTGCTCTCTGCTTCTATTTTATAGCAGAGTGCATCCCATTCACATGCACAATTTTGGTTACTAACTGTGACTTTTTCTCCATCCCATTTCTCCCTCCACCCCTTTTATGAGTTTATTTCTCCTTTCTCCCTCTCCCTCTTCAGCATTGTTTTGCTTCTAACCACACCTCCCTCAAATTCCCCTTGCTTCCATCAGCCCCCTCCCTTTTCTTTCCCCTCCACCTTCCTATATGGTAACATTTTTTCTATACCCAATTGAGTGTATATTTCAGGGGTGGACAACCTGCAACCTTGAGGCCACATGTGACCTTCTAGCTCTTTGACTGAGGTCTTTTGACCAAGTCCAAGCTTTACAGAACAAATTTTTTTTAAGTGGATTTGTTCTGTGAAGTTCAGATTCAGTTTAAGGGCCACATTTGAGACCCTAGAGGGCCACATATGGCCTTGAGGTCACAGGTTCCCCATCCCAGCTATATGTTATTCCTTCTAAAAGTCAAATCTAATGAACATAAGGTTCAAACAAGGCTTGCTTCCCTACCTTATTTCCCTCTATTGTATTAGGTTTTTGTGCCTCTTCCTTTGATGCAATTTACCCTTTTCTGTCTCTTCCTTTCTTCTTCTCCTAGTACAGTCTTTTTTTCACCCCTTAATTATTTTTTTTATCATCACATCAAAGCCAACTTATACCTACACACTTTGTCTATGTATACCCCTTCTAAATGTTGTAATAAAAGTATTATTCTCAATAATTTAAATTATCATCTTCCCCTGTAGAGATGTAATTGGTTTAGTCTTACTGAATACCTTTTTCTTTCCTGTTAATCTTTTTATGCTTCTGTTGAGTCTTGTATCTGAAGATCAAATTTTCTGTTCATTTCTTTTCTTTTTTTTTTCCTACTCAGAAAGGATTGAAAGTCCCCTACTTCATTGAATGTTCATCTTTTCCCTTGAAAATGTATACTCAATTTTGCTGGATAGTTGACTCTTGGTTATAATTTAAGTTCCTTTGCCTTATGGAATATCCAGTGATCCTTTAATGGAGAAGCTGATAAATCCCATGTAATCCTGACTGTGGTTCCACGATATTTAAATTGTTTCTTTCTGGCTACTTGAATATTTTCTCTGTGAACTGATAATTCTGGAACTTGGCTACAATATTACTTGGAGTTTTCATTTTGGAGTTAGGAGGTGATAGGTATATTCTTTCAATCAATATTTTGCCCCCTTTTCCTAATAAGTCAGACTTTTTTTGATTATGGCTTTCAGATAGTCCAATAATTCTTAAATTGACTATTCTCAATCTATTTTCCAGGTCAGTTGTTTTTCTAAAGAGGTATTTTACATTTTCTTCTATTTTTTTCATTATTTTGATTTTGACTGATTCTTGATGTCTTATAGAGTGATTTGCTTCCATTTGTCCAGTTCTAATCTTTAAGAAATTATTTTCTTCAGTTAGCTTTTGCATCTCCTTTTCCATTTGCACAATTTTACTTTTTAAGGAGTTGTTTTCTTCAGTCAGTTTCTATCCTTCCTCTTCTAAGCTATTGACTCTCTCTTACATACCTCACATTTCTTTTCCCAATTTTTCTTCTATCTCTACTATTTGACTTTTTAAATCCTTCTTTACCTCTTTCAGAAAGGCTTTTTTGGCTTGAGACCAATTTATATTTTGGTCTGGTGTTTCTGATGTAGGTAGATTGACAGTGTTGAACTGAGTTTGTATTTTGATATTCCCTGTCCCCATAGAAAAAGTCTATAGGCATTGTTTGTGTTTTCTTTTTGCTCATGATGTTTGCCTATTTCCTAGTTTTTAAAGTTGAGCTCTCCTGCTGGAGTACAGGGGGCACATTCCTGAGTTCCTTGAAGTAGAAGCTAGGGGCTTAATCACTAGCTTCTTGCCCTGGAGGTTTCAGGTGCTGGCAGTGGGAGGTTGTAGCCATCTGGAAGCTTACCTGGTGCTGAACTCAGGTCTTAGTGATGATGTCTGGTGTGTGCTGAGACCAGGTGGGCTTTTTCTGCATTTCCATGGACTACATTGAAGCACATGGAGGTCTGCTGATAGAACATGTCTGCCTTCCTGTGGCTGTGCTGAAGCATAGTTATGACTGGCTGCTGAAAGTTGCCTGCTTGCCCAAGGTGGTGCAGAAGCACAGAGAGGTCCAGCTTCTGGAAGATCCCTGCCCACCTAGGCCTAGGCTGAAGCACGAGGTGGTGTAGCTGCTGGAAGATGCTGGCCTTCCTAGGGCTGTACAGGTGCACATAGTAGTTCTCTAAGCTGGAGTCTGCTGCTTTCCTTGGCTGTGCTAAGGCAATTGTGGAATCATGGGGTTGGCATTTGCCTGCTTGACCACTCTTAGATGCAGGATCTCTCATTGGTTTGCTGAAGCAAAGCCTGCCTCCAGCCTGATGGGATGCCTCCTGTCTTGTATTGTGCTCCCCTTTTACCTAAGTGATATGGATAGTTTATGATGATTCTCTACATCTCTAGGACCAAAAAACTGCTCAGCCCCATCTTTACTCTGACTCAGCTGTTCCAGGATATGTTCTGAGGAGCTATTTTATGGGAGTTCGGGAATGAGTGAGAGAGGGAAAGCAGTCTACTGCTTATTCCACCATCTTGGTTACCAGAAATCTGAATCCTGGATCTATTTTCTAGTTCAGTTATTTTTCCAGTGAGATATTTCACATTTTTTAAGTTTTTTTTTAAATTTTATTTTCATCATATTTTGATGTTTCATAGAGTCATTAACTTACACTTGTTCAATTCTAATTTTTAAAGAATTGTTTTCTTGAGTAAGAGTTTGTATTTGGTTTTCCATTTCACCAGTTTCTATTTTGGAGGGAGGTATTTTCCTCAGCAAATTTGTTTTGTGTATATCCTTTCCCATGCTATTGACTCTGTTTTCATGATTCTGTTATATTAATTTCATTTATTTTTCCCAATTTTTGCTCAATTTCTGTTATTTGCTTTCTAAAATCCTTTTTAAGTTCCTCCAAGAATTCTTTTTGGGCCTAAGACTGAATTTTACTTTTCTTTGAGGCTTCACATGTTGCCATTTCAATACTACTGTCCATTTCTCAGTTTATGCCTTGATCCTCTCTGTCACCATATTACCTTTCTATAGTCAAGGGTTTTTTTTGTTTGTTTGTTCTTTTTTTTTTTTTGGTGACTTGGTGTTTTAATGTGAGAGTTAAGTTCTGGTCCTTCACCGTCCCATTTTTTTTCCTGCTCGGGCTCAGAATCTTACTGCTGGCATTCACTGAGCTTCAGTGCTTAGTTGCTTGCTTTTGTTGGAGAGTAGGCTTTCCTTCTGGCTTGTACTGGGAAAAGGGGTCTCCCAGTTGGCCTCCCAAGCTTATATGATTTAGCTCCTGGCATGCCCCAGGAGTGGAGCCTTGTTGCTATGTGACTATGATAAGAGTCTTTCTGATGACTGGCCCTGAGTTGGGAATCTTTTGGTTGGTCTGCCCCAGTGGTAGGGCCCAGCTGCTGGGTTGCCATGGAAACAGGGCCTCTCTTCTAGCAGGCCCTGGATCAGAGGTTCCCAAATTTATTTGGCATATTGTCCCCTTTTCAAAAAAAAAACATTAGTGCTCTCCTGGAAATCTACTTTCTTTAATCCTTTAGTTTTTTAAAAAATTTGCATCATTTCAGAAAAAAAATATAAAATGTTTTAAAATGACACATCTTAGATTTAATTTGTTATTGTAAATTTGTGATTTTCTTCATTGAAATTTTTATGATGCATTACTTTCTCATGTAACCATATAGTATCATATTCTAAACAAATCATTGCACACATATATTCCTGCCAATGCATGCTAGACTTCCTGAACAATGTATGACATGGTAGCCTGCCCAAACTTGCTTTTTAAGACCTGTGGATGGACTTGACCCCTATTCAGTTATAACTTGCATTTTATGTGTTAATTTGGAAAATAATATAATAACTAAGACTTTAACTCTGTTATACAACAGATGAAATATCTATGAATGGTTTTTCAAAATTTTTCCTCTCTTCTTTTCTTTCCTTATTCTTCTACCACCCCCTTATTTTATTCAATGTCCCCTTATTGCAACTGAAGTTGCTGCTGCCCCCACCCTGGATCACCCTAGTACCCCCTTCCTACAGGCCATATCACCCACTTATGCATACACATACACATGTGTGTGTAAATCTGCTGATGTCTTCAAATGAAGGTATCATATTGGTTACTTAATTGGACCCCAACTCTCCGCTTCGTGCTCTGCTCTAATGAATGCAGGACAGGTCCCCACAATCAGGTTATTACTCAGATTTATCTGATATATACAAATGGGATATCCAAGGTTAATGAATGTAAGTGGCTAGCCTCAATCCTTCCTTTTTCCAGTTTAAAACGTTCTCTTTTATGGCCTTGGAATTCACAGCAGCACATTCCTTCATCATCTACTTTAAAGCTCACATATTTAGCACAATTATTTCAAGAGAGGATTAATATCCTCGGGGTAGAATTAGGACAAAAGGAACCATCCACAAATTTATGGGAAGAAGGACTTTGGAAAATAACAGAAGATTACAGACAGAAATACTATATTTCCTTGTGACTCACATGATGCTTCTAGTAATGCCCCAGGGAGTAAGGCCATTTCTCTTTTTCCACTGATCTCTTTAGCTAGGTTAATCAAGAATTGGATGGAAGGAAAGATGAAAGTGTGGTGTCTATGAAGCTCCAGGTATTCTTAATTCAGGCAGTGACAGGTCTCAATCATGTGACACTTTCTGGGGAGGGCAAGCTCATATGGGGCACCAGAAAGGGGTACTCTGGGTAAAAAAAAAGGGGGGGGAAGCAAGAGGGCGCTATCCTATGGCAAGATATCAGACAGAAGTCAACAACTTTGTAAAATTGCCAAAAGTCAGTTCAATGATTGAAATTATTCTCTTCCTCCTTTTCTTTCTTTTCTGTTTTAGAAAATCTACTCAGTGTTTCCTTCTAAGGCTTTATAGAAAATATTAAAAAAATTGAAAATATATCTAATGTTTAGGGGAGAAAACATTATGTTTCATGGTTCAAATCCAATATACTAACAGATTTCATAAGAATTTTAGGAAATGCAAAAACATTGCCTAAAAAAACCCTCTTTACCAGAACTCAAACTGTATTGCAAAGCAGTAATTATCAGGAAACAATATGACACTAATAAATGTAGTGTTGGGTCAGTGGAATAGTTTGGGTACAAAATACACAGTAGTAAATGACCATAGTAATCTAATATTTAATAACCCTAATGATCCAAGCTTTTGGGATAATACTTCACTATTTGACAAAAAGAGAAAACACCAACCCTTCCCCCCCCCCCCCACCAAAAAAAAAAATTCTGGGAAAACTGGAAAGCAGTTTGATATAAATTGGGTATAAATACATGAACATCTTGTATTATATACCAAGATAAGATCAAAAGGGTACATAATTAAGACATAAAACATGATGCTATAAGCAAATTATGGAAGCAAGAATGTTTTACCTGTCAGATCTATGGGTAAGGGAAGAATTTATGACTAAACAAGAGATTGAGTATATAGGGTGCAAAATAGGTAATTTTGATGACAATAAATTAAAAGTTTGGCACAAACAAAACCAATGCAGTGAAGATTAGAACAAAAGCAAAAAAAAAGGGGGGGGGAATTTGATAATAAGTTTCCTGTTTGTTAAATGTGTAGAGAATTGAGTCAAATTTATAAGAATGCAAGTCATTCCCACAATTGATAAATAATCAAAGAATATGATGTAATAATCAGAAGAAGAAATGAATGCTACCTATAGTCACATGAAAAATGTTCTAAATCACCTTTTATTGGAGAAATGCAAATTAATACAACTTTAAGGTATCATTTGACACTTATCAGATTGATTAATATGACAGAAAAGGAATGCAACTAAGGGAAGTGGGGAGATAGGCCACTAATGCACTGTTGGTAGAGTTGTGAACTAATCCAACCATCCTGGAAAGCAATTTGGAACTATGCCCCCAAAGGTATAAAACTGTGTTTGCCCTTTGACCCATTAATGGCCTCACTATGTCTGTATCTCAAAGAGATTTTTTTAATGAAATAATACACATAAGTACAGAGATATTTATGTGGTGGCATACTTTTTTGTGGTGGGAAAGAATTGGAAATTGTGGGAATGCCCATCAATTGGGAGAGGGCTAAATAAGTTGTGGCAAATGATTGCAGTGCAATACTATGGTGCTATAATAAATGATGATCAGGATGCTTTCAGGAAAACCTGAAAAGACTTACATGAACTGATGCAAAGTGAAGTGAGCAGAATAAGAAGACTGTATGATAATCAAATCTGAATGACTAAGCCTTTCTAGCAATGTAATGATCTAATAAAATTCTGAAGGATTCATAATAAATAATGTACCCATCTCCAGAGAAAGAACTGATAAAGCCTGAATGTAGATCTATATGTATATATATATATATATTATACTTTTAAAATATTTTCTCTTGGTTTTTTTTGTTTTGTGTTTTCTTTCACAACAGGATTAATATGGAAATATGTTTCCATGACTGGCCATGTGTAAGACATATTAAATTGCCTGTTTTCTCACTACAGGGAGAGGGTCATGAAGGAGGAAGAGAACTTGGGACTTATTTTTTAAATGTTAAAAAACACTTTTTTACATGTAATTTGAAAATTTTTAAAAACATTAAAAAGAATTAAATCCTCTCCTGTCTGGGTATTTTATTGTTGTTTTATTCAACCTATTTCCTCCTTTGTCCTTGAGACCTTTATGAAAATGCTCAGAAGAAATGGATTGAAAAAGACTGTAATGATTGGTAAAGTATTAGAAAGACTGAGAATTTTTGAAATGACATAGGAGTTACTAAAGAGTAAAGATTAGGTGGTTAGGGATAATTAGATACATTTTAGGATGGAGTAGGAAAGGGGTGCTAACCATTTCTCTTTCTTCCTTCTTTATCTCTTCAATCCATAAGACCTAAATGCCCTGAATATTTGAAGGCAGCCATTCTTCCCAGACCTCTTTACCATTTTATGGCTCAGTGGATATTTTTCTCCTTAAAGACAAAATGTTCTTAGGAGTCATTAACAATAGTTTATATCACTGATCATAGTGAGTGTTTCCTTTGTTCCCTCTGGAACCTTGTCTGACAGTTTTTCAATTTTCACTGGTAAAATTGAATCAATCTTTTCTAACTCTTCATCATTGGGTAATTGCATCCCTATTTGGGTAATTATCTTCTTAATGAGAAAATCTCCCATCTTCTCAACTTCTTCCATATTTCTAAGAACCAATTCTTTTAGTTCAGACTTAGAAAAGGTCAACTACCTAGGAGTATTTAGCCCTCTTAGATCTCAATCCTCCAGTTCACTTTCTAGCTAATTCTCCTTTATTGCTAAACTAATTAATTTCCTCCTGTTAGAAGACCTACTGCTTAACGCTTGCAAAAGTGTTCAATTCCAATCAGATCAAGAAGAAACCCATATCCACTGGAATACCCAGATTGGTTTATATTTTTATCTTAGATTTTTAGGGAGAACAATATATTTAATTGATTATAAATCTTTCAAAACCATTTGGGGGGGTCACTTGGGCAGTTGGGTTTGTTTGTTTCATAGCAATTTCTTGATTACATCACTATTTTTAATATTCATTTTTGTGAATTTTGTTCCTTCTTAGTTCAGAAATTATTTTTCACCTTTATTATTATATAGTTCTTGTATTTCAGCTAGAAGTGAAGCAAGACTGGGAAAAGTGCATGCTAGAATTTGGAAACATTGGAAGTAGCTAATTAATTGTAATTGCTGCCTTAATGGTAGAAAGGGAGACATTATTGAACAAAGGCTAGAATTTTAGACTGAGAGTAAGGAACAACTGAGATTAACTCATGCTCCTACAACTTACTATCTCTCTACTAATAGATGAGGCACTATAATGGCTTAATGCTCCAGGGTAATTTCCTAAGACTAGAAATAAAAGAATTATTATTTTTACATGGCAGAAAAAGTTTGCACACAGGGTATCCCTGCACAGATGAAATGCTAGATATTTATCAAAAGGAGGAGAAAAAATTTCCATTTTTTCTCTCTCTGTAATGAATGTATCTCCTAATGACTCTGTATAAAACATAAACCATTAGATCAATTATTCCTCAACTCATAATAGTGCTTTTTTTGGTACCAATAAGGCAACTTAGGGAAAAAGAAAAATTGTCAGAAAAATGTATTGTGACAGCAAGCACCCTAGCATAGCCAGGATGGCTGCTACCACAGGTTCTTAGATCTTCTTTTCTTAAGGAAAGCAACTCAAAAGGGGTTAACAATTTTACTTTAATCAAACACACACACACACACACACACACACACACATCATTCATTTAGTTCAGGGGAAAAAGTGAGCTCCCTGAACTTCAGGAAGTACAAACAGAAAATACAAACAGACAAAAAATACAGAGAGAAAAAATAACACAATTCAAGAGAAGAACAGGCAGGTCTTATCTGACCATCACATACATACATAGTTATGAGAGAGAGAAGCACCAGCTTCCAGGTTTTCAAAGCCACAGGGCTCAATGGCTACCCAGACTCTCATCTGGCCAAATCACATACCTCTACCCATAAGTGAGCCCCAAAACAAAAATCTCACTTCAGAGTTTATATAGCCTTCTCCAGAGTCAGAGGGAATCACCACCTTCCTGACCTACTACCTTATTGCAAAGTAACAAAAGGTGTGTGTCTCCTAAACAACAACCTCCCCTAAAGAAGAGTTTCTTGTTGGGCTCCAAGTGAGGCCCAAGAAAGGACAGAGAAGATCTCCAAATTGCCTAGACCTATTAAAGGGCAGGGAAGATCTTCAAATCCCCTTAACATTACAAGTATCAAAAGTCTGAAAAGCAAATTTGCAATATATAACATATGATTATATGTTATACAGTAAATACCTATGATATACGACTTTCACATATTATCTTGGAATACCCTGGTAAAATAGCACAATAAAATACATGCAGAAAATCAAAGAAAGAAACAAATATACTTGTCTCACATTACTACTATCCAGAGTTGGAGTATGTGATACCATCAATTCATTTCAAATTCAAAATGTTGGGTTTTCCATATTACATCTTTTCTTTAACTTTAGTCCAGAAAGGAGTACAAAAACATTGTGCACTGGGAGAATAGGACATGCTTGTGCATATTATTAGAGCTATGTGAAATTGACAAATTTTGAATGGGATGGCTCATGCAATATGTTGAGATAACAAACATTTTCCTTGGTGCATTTTCCCCTAAAGCAAAATATCACTGTCAGCAAACAGAAATGAATCATTTGTATCACAGCAGGAAGCAGAGAAAATGACAAAAGAACAATGCACAGAACCAACTGCGGCATGTTTTCGCCTGATCAATCTCATGTCTCTATCATCCCAGAATAGTAATTAAAGGAGAGTTCGTGCGGTGTGTGCGTGTGTGTGTGTGTGTGTGTGTGTGTGTGTGTGTGTGTGTGCTAGAGTGGGAGGAGCTTTGGGGAGTGAAGGAAGCAAATTTTTACCAAAGAATCTAAATGAAATCTCTCAGATTAAGAAAAAAATGAATTGTCTAGTAGCAACAGTCTTAGCGACATTTGTTGCCTGAAAGAGAAATATAGTATCTATTTTATGACCTTTATGATAACCAAGTATGTTTTTCAAAGGTATATGTGTGAGTGCAGAGAAAGAAAGAGAGAGAGAATAATTTTTAATGAAAATAAGTTTCTGGATTATCCTAATGACTTCCAAAATCAACCTTCCTCTGGCCCTAACAAAATTTCACAGAGAAACATGAATCATCAGTTTTTTCTCTGTGCCTTGTGAGAGAGGACCAATTGAATACATCTGTGTTCAAAGTTGTATTATTATCATTGGGTGGGAAAGAGAAAAATCTTCCCCTTCCATGTATAGGTTAACTTGGGGCCTCTCTAATGACTTTGCTTCTTTCATAGGTTTACCTAAATAATTAGATGGGAGAATAAGACTATTTTTTTTAATGAAATGAAAAATAAATAGGAAAGAAAAAAAACAAAAAAAATGTGAGTATGTGGACTAATTAGCCCCAAAACATCACTATTTAGGGCTGTTGTTTAAAGAACATCAACAAAAAGAAAAATATTTTCCAATCAAATTTTGAATTTGAAAATATTTCCTTTACCTTATGTAATGGTAATTAATTTAGCAGGTAATTAATTTAGTAACTAAGGGCTAAATACTTTTGTGAAAGAAACAGAGGGTGTAAACTCTGTCT
>JAQQSU010015353.1:0-11198 GCA_028627135.1 Pseudochirops cupreus
CAGTTCATTCCTCTTTCTGACCCCTTAATTTTATTTTTTAGATAGTTATACTATCATATTGAACCCACAACTATGTCCTCTGTCAGTGTATAGTCCTTCTAACTGCCTTTAAATTAGAAAGATTTTAGGAGTTACAAGTATCATTTTCTCATGTAAGAATGTATAAACATTTTAATGTTATTGAGCCTTGTATTTGAAAGTCAATTTTTCTATTCCACTGTGGTCTTTTAATCAGCAATCCTCAAAAGTTCTCTATGTAATTGAATTTTCATTTTTACCCCTGAAGGATTATACTTAATTTTGCTGGGCAGGTGATTCTTGGTGGTAATCCTAGTGCTTTTGCACGAGGATAATGTATAAATGTATAAACATTTTAATGTTATTGAGCCTTGTATTTGAAAGTCAATTTTTCTATTCCACTCCGGTCTTTTAATCAGCAATCCTCAAAAGTTCTCTATGTAATTGAATTTTCATTTTTACCCCTGAAGGATTATACTTAATTTTGCTGGGCAGGTGATTCTTGGTGGTAATCCTAGTGCTTTTGCCCTCCAGCGCAGCATATTCCAAGCCCTCTAATCCTTTAATGTTGAAATTGCTAAATATCACTTTATTCTAACTGTGGTTCCACAACATTTGATTTTTTTGGCTGTTTGAAATATTTCCTCCTTGAACTGGGAGCTCTAGGATTTGGCTACAATATACCTAATATTTTTCATTTTGAGATCCATTTTAGTAGGTAATCACTGGATTCTTTCAATTTTTATTTTACCCTCTGTTTCTAGAATATCAAGGCAATTTTCCTCGATAATTTCTTCAAAAGTGATGTGTAGGCTCTTTTTATGGTTATGGCTTTCAGGTAGTCCAATTATTTTCAAATCATTTCTCCTTGATCCATTTTCTAGATTAGTTGCTTTTTCCAATTATAAATTGCACATTTTCTCTTTTTTCATTCCTTTGATTTTGTTTTATTGTATCTTACTGTCTCAAATAGTTATTACTTCCACTTGCCCAATTCTAATTTTCAAGGAATTATTTTCTTCCATGAGCTTCTGTATCTCTTTTTCCATTTGGTCAATTCTACTTTTTAAGGAGTTCTTTCCTTCAATGATATTTTGAACATCTTTTATATCAGGCCAATTCTGCTTTTCAAGGCATTATTCTCTTGATTCAATTTTTGTGCCTCTTACCATTTGGCCTATTCTATTTTTTTAAGATATTAATTTCTTCACTATTTTTGTGCCTCCTTTACCAAATTGTGTCACTCTCATTTTCTTTCCTATTTTTTCCTCTATCCCTCTTACTTGATTTTTCAAATCCTTTTTGAGATCTTCCATGGCCTGAGCCTAAGTCATATTGTGCTTTGAAGCTTTGGATTTAGCGGTTTTTATGTTGTTGTCTTCTTCAGAATTTGTGTTTTGATGTTCCCTGTCACCATCTAACCTTTCTAGTCAGGATCTCTTCTGCTGTTTGCACATTTTCCCAGCTTATTTATTGACTTTTACCTCTATGCTAAAGTGGGGCTCTGCTTCTGGGGTGGAGGGAGCCCTGTCTCAAGCTTCAAGTTGATTTGTTTTTGTTTTGGTACAGCTGTTTTCAGAGATAATTCTTAGGACCTGCAAGTTTTATGTTCTTTCTAAGTGGTATGATCTTGGGAGAGGTATGTTAACTACACTCCTGGCCTGTGCCAGGTTTGTGATTGATCATAAGTATTCTTTTCTGCCCTAGAACTGAGACCAGGGACCCAGCTCCCTGTTGCATCAAGCTCTAGTGTGTTAGTGCTCCTCCCTTCCCTGGGACTGAGACTCAGAACTGAGACACAGGACTGTGACCCAGATCCAAATATTGGCAATGCCTGCTGCAACTTATTCAGTCACCCCCAAAGCCAATTGATGATTTCCTGGGACCTGGTCTGGGGCCTGCACTGAACTGTGATCCACTCTCACCCTAGTGCAACAGATCTTTCTCATGAACCAACTAAATTGTCTAGGGCTGGAAAATAGTTTCATCCTGTCCTTTGGCAGCTTCTGCCATTCCAGAATTTGTTGAGGCATTATTTAAAGTTATTTGGAGGGATTGGGGGGAGAACTCAAGTGAGCCCCTTCCTTTCTGAACCATCTTGGCTTTGCCCCCCAGGATAATATTTGTAAAGTGCTTAGTTCAGTAACTGGCACACAGTGTATTTTATATAAATACTTATTTTCTTCCCTTTCCTTTACCCAAATTTATGCTTAGTGGTTTAATGGAAACTATAGGCAAGGCATGTTATTTTTGGAAACTACATCCCCACAAATATATAGGGAGAGTACAGCAAGTGATGCTGCTGCTCATTTATGACATCTTTAGACAATGTTTTCTTCCTCATTGAAATACTTTTTCCTTTTTCTTTAGAAATTCATTCTTTGAGAGGTTCTGATTCCTTCTGTGCTGAGTTTCCAGAAAGAGATTAAGTTCATGGCATATTATTACATCCTTTCTAAACACTTTGAAATTTTCCCCAACATCTAGAGCAGCGGTCCTCAACCTGTGGGTTATGTTCAATTTGTAACAATGAAAATACATCCTGCATATCAGATATTTACATTACGATTCGTAACAGCAGCAAAATTATAGTGATGAAGCAGCAACAAAAATAATTTTATGGTTGGAGGTCACCACAACATGAGGAACTGTATTAAAGGGTTGCAGCATTAGGAAGGTTGACAACCACTGATCTAGGGTCTATATGGAACTATTTCTGGTCCTCCTCCATTGTTTGCAGGTGATTATTCTTTTGGCATACCTTTTTTCCTCCCAGACCAATGCTTCACATCAAAAATTATGTTATCAAATCAAGTCCTAGGAATGTTAGAATAACGTTTTGCTAATTAAATTCCACCCTCAAAGAAAATTACCATTAATTATTAAAAACTAGTTACCAAAATTATTAAGACTAATGAAAAAAATCTGTTCATTCCACCAGTAATTTGCAATAACATTTGGTAATTGATAATAATTTCTACTTATTAAATGCTAATTAATCTGCCAGTTAGTTCATTTTATGCTGTTTCTGGGTGTTTCCTTTATTCATAAGTAGTTTATTACTTTGGCTAAGTAATTAACATTTCATAAATATTTCTCTATATATTTCACTTATTTATCAATTTCAGTCAATTAAGTGTTGGTATTTGTCAGGGTTCTCTTTTAGAGTACCCTAACTTACCAGCAGGGGCAAACGGGTACACACCCAACTAATTGACGCTAGCATACCTTTTAGAACAGAAGAGTTCACGGCTCTGAGGTCCAAACAGAAAAGTTTATTAAGGTCTTTCTATGGGGAAACCTTAAAGCCATATCCTAAGGCAGGCTTCAAAGATATCTCCAAGGCTTAGATCTTATATAACCCCCAGATCCACCTACCACCCATGACAGAGCCTAGCTGAACAGAATTATGAGAGGGGGAGTGCAATTACAAGGGTATGAAGGCCCCAGGGTGTGGAGATGCCAACCAGGTATCCCCACACAAGAGAATCTTGAGCAATGCAGTATCCCCTGGCCGGGGACAGTGCAATATGCTCTGACCTCCACATGACCCAACTAATTCCCGGGCCTCAAACACATCCCTGTGCCATAACACAATCGCTTGAAATCTTGCACATATTTTCTGAACCTCACAAGTATTTCTTACACAATCTTTCCTACAAAACAATGTTATGCAAATGAGATATTTTAATCATTCTCCAAAGCATTTTTTTTTTGCCACCCCTAGACTATTGCTTCTAAACTCATTTATCCATTGAGGTAGAACCTCCTGTTGTTGCAACTGGGTCTCAGATATGCATCATTGTTTGTTTTAAGTTCTCCACAATTTGCTATTAGAAAATGGAGAAACTGATGAAGTTTCTGATTTACCGAGGTTTTACATTATGTTAGGCTTAGAGCAAAACAGATAAGGTATGGCCCCTATACATCAGAGTGGAATGTAATTACCGCATGCTATATCTATGGCAATGAAGTACAACCAACAGTATTATCTATACATCTTTATAAGTAGGGAAATACATTGATTTATCCTTAACATTTACTTTGAACTCTATACTATCTCTTTTTCTCTAATTTGGAATTTGTTTACCCCTAAAGCAATAGATGGAAAGTGAATCTCATAAGAAAAAATAGTACAACATGGCTGTGTTGAAGAAAAATTCCTAATCTCTTCTAACTAATTTGTGAAAACTAAATTAGAGAGAAGCTACATGTGATGGAAAAAAAATATTCGGGAGAGCATTTCAGAACTATGCTCAAAGAACAACCAAACTGTGCATACCGCTTAATCCAGTGATACCTCTATTAGGTCTGTATTCCAAAGAAATCATAAAAAAGGGAAATGGACTAAATGCACAAAAATGTTTATAGCAGTCATTTTCATGGTGGTAAAGTATTAGAAATTAAAGGGATACCCATTGATTGGGGAATGGCTGATCAAGCTATAGTGTATGAATGTAATAGAAAACTACTATTGACCAATAAGAAATGATGAGCAGGTAGATTTCAGAAAATCCTGGAAAGACTGGTATGAACTGATGCAAAATGAAATGTATAGGACTAGGAAAACATTTTACACAGCATCAGCAACACATGATAATCAACTATGAATGACTCGACTCTTCTCAGCAACACAATGATCTGATGTTTTTTAAACTGTTTCTTCATTTACAACTGTGACTAATATGGAAATATTTCTTACATGATAGCACATGTATAAACTATAACATATAGCCTATCATTTTCAAAAGGTGGGGGGAGAAATGGGAGGAGAAAAATTTAGAATTCAAAATCTTATAAAAATGTATGCCAAAGAATTCTTGACATGTAACTGGGGGAAAAGGAATAAAAATAAAATGCTACTAAAATATTTTTAAATTTTTTAAAAATCAAATACCAAGAAAAAATGAATGCTAATTTTCTTGACATGTAACTGGGGGAGGCGAGGAAATAAAATACTATTTAACTAAAAAAAAAAAATTAAAAAGTAGAAACCAAATTATCATCTTGTCCATTCCTATATTTACTTTTGAAGTTGAAAATCAAAATGAACAGATGGATATTGTCATTGCTACTGAAATGGGTATGACAACCTACTGCTCTTTAGCTCTACTCACCACTCTTAAGATTGCTTAGACAAAAATTTCTTTATTTTGCCATCACTTCCATATATGTGTTGCATTAGGATGTAAGCGAAATGTTAAGAACTTTCTCATGGTTTTTGTGTCCCTAGCACCTAGTAGGTGCTTAATAATTATGTTGATTGATTTGACAGTTGATTCTTGTAGCACTGAAGTGAACTAGGCAGAAATGGTAGAATGGGTTAAGCCTTGACAGTTATGGGGAGGTGGGAGTGTTTAAGATAGGCATTCAAAAACATCTGTTAATAACATTGTTGTGAATCATTTTTTTGGATGGAGCAACATTATGTAGGAGTAAGTCTATATTTTCCCTTAATACAGCAGTAGTTCTAAGTGTTTTAATGAGCATGTGTATATGTGTATTCTCTCTCTCTCTCTCTCTCTTCCTTGCTTCCTCCCTCCAAATTATCAGTCTCAGTCTCTATAAATATACAAGTATGTGTATATAGATATAATATGATGTTAGATTATGTGAAATATTGTAGGGAAAGAATGATTTGAAGTTGAAACAAACTACCTCAAATTTTGCTATTTTTGATCATGGACATTTCAAAAACTTATGTTTTGCAAGTAATTCAGTGGTCCTTCACCTAGGGCCTGTGAACCTTTTAAAAATATATATATTTGATAACTATTTCAATATATTTGGTTTCCCTTGTAATCCTATATATTTTATTTTAGTTATTTAAAATCATTATTTTGAGAAGGGATAACATAGGCTTCATCCAACTACCAAAATAGTCTATGACACAGAAAAGGCTAAAAACCCTTAAGGTAATTGCAGCACTCATTTGTGGTTTTTTCCTGAGTTTTTTTCTTTTTTTGTTATTTCTTGTGTTGTATTGAGTTATTTACTATTTTGTTAGGGCAATTTGTTTTCCTATTGAATTGAAATAAACTATGCTACTAGGCTCCCTGATACAAATTAACATTCAGCTACCAGGTTTTAAACATATGGGTTGTGGGTACTATTTTACTTTTTTCCTCCAGACACTCTTCATAAATATTTAACAAATAAAATAATTAAAGAACAATTGAATTAGACAGCTGTGGGCCTAATCTACAGCAACACATTTCCTTGGTAGTTTTCTGTTTTTCTTGCTATAGAGAGATAGCCCTTAACCTGTATCTAATCACCTACAGTGCTAGTTGACTTAGATATTAACTCTTCAGTAAAAAAATGTCCAAAAAGAAAAGCGAAAAGGTCCCAAACTATAAATGTAGAAAGATCTCATGTTATCTAATCCATTCCCACTGGAATGGAAATGCTATGGCCAAGGATGAAGTGAGCTGCAACAGTAACTTAGAGTCTACATTGCATCTCTTCGAATTTCTTCCTTGACAAAACTTTGTCTTTCAAGGGCAGGTATGATTTTCAGAAAGAATCACTAGTTAATTGGATCCAAGTCTATTGAATAATTGGATTAAAGAGCTGAAAAATATTATTTTTTGTTCAAAAGGAAGCATAACAATTAAGTATTGACAGTTTTTCCTCTGTTCTTTGGTCACCTAACTGGATTTCAAATCAATTACAGAATAAATTTTCCAAAATTGTTTTGTACAATGGCAGTATTATTGGAATAAATGTATACAATAAGTTTCTTTGTTTAGCACTTAAGGTCTTGTTCATTTGCATTATAGTTTCCTTTCAAGACATGTTGTGTCCCAGTAAAACTGACCTACTTGCTGTTCTTTTCACGCAGATTATGAACATTCTCATTTCATTTCGATGTCTTTGTACAAACTGTGTTCTATGCTTGTAGTGCATTCTTTCCTTGCCTCTGCCTCTTAGGATCCCTAGTTTTCTTCAAAGTTAAGCTCAAGTACAATCTCCTATCTTGGAGCTTGCCACCTTTTGTGGCAACCCCTCCTCCTTCCAGCAACAGCTAGTCTCTCTCCCTAAATTGCTTTTTATTTACCTCCTTTCTTCCCAACTATGAGACTGCAGTTCTGTGTTTCTTGTACAGTAGAAACTTCAATGTGGAGACAAAATAAAAAATTAAGGCTTTTCAACCTGTTAACTCCAACTTTTGGAAGGATATGATTGTTCTATAAAACTGTAAACAGCATAGACATGGTACACATCAGCTTGTTCAACAATTCTTTAAATGATAGAACAAAAGAACACTCGTTAAAAGCTGGAAAAAAGCATAGTTTGTGTTTGAATAACCAGGAAAACTGGGCAGGAGCATGCAGCTTTGGGAAGAGTATTGTATAGACTATGGGAACAAGTCTCTGGTATTTCCAGTCTTTCTTTCACGAGAGGAATAGAGTATTTTGGCACTGAGCCATGGAAATAATGCAGGTGGAGTTCAAAACTGGCCAATAAAGCACATAGGGGGAATATGAGAGGAACTGAAGACAGGTAGGTCACAGGAAACAGTTTAGCAGTGAGTTATCTGGGCTTATTGAGTGTTTTCTTCTTTTGTCTCTGTGTATGGCTAGTTACCAATACTTTGGGAGCTGTGACCAGGAGAACGATCATTTTATGCATCCCTGAGTTGTCTATGTGGGCCTGTAACAGTCTTGCTTCAATTAGCCAGAGTCCTGACATAGATATCACCACTGTGCTTACTGAGTCATGAGGATCTGTGTCCCACATTCAACCTTGAGATGCATGTCTGATGGGGCAGGTAGAGCTGACTCTCCCATTTCTATAGTACAACACTGTGAATTGTAAAGCAGTATATGCAAATGGACTTATCGTTATTGGTCTAATACGTAGCATGATAGTGAAAGGGGGTCAAAGCTAAAGTGATACATAGATTCAAATGGGCTTAGAACAATTTACAGATAACACAATTACAATTTACTGATAATAAATAATAAAATAATAAATAGACAGATTTCCTAAAGGAAATAAAACATGTTTTCTGGTATGTCCCCAGTCTTCGAGTTCTATGGGTTGAAGTCATGTCTTTGCAACTTCCCAACTTGTTTAATCTGATACAAATAACTGAGTTGTTTTTTTTTGTTTTTGAGTCAGCATAACACTAGCCCTGGCCTCTGTACAGGTTGTCTTGAGGTTCAAATAAATTGATATATTTAAAGAATTCTATAAGGTTCAAAACACTTCATAAATGTCAGTTATTGATGGTTTTTATGATTACAATGTATATAATGGACTTTGTAAGAATAAGATGCTAAATAAAACTAATTACCCTCAACTATATTTTTGTTGTCATTTAAAGGACAATGAGGAGAGGTGACAGAAAGAAAAGGGAGAAGAAAGAAGAAAAAGAGAAAGACAAATAAGTGATACCATTCTACAGTATGTCATTTAGTGTCTGCCACCTTCCAGTTACAGAACAGAGTGGCCCTGAAATCTTATCCAATATGGCAATGATTATTTTGTTATAATGGACTTACAGTGAATGAAAATCCCTCTGTGGCAGACAATCTCAATTTTTCCAGTTCTTAATGTTATGATTTGAAAAAAATTCACCAACTACATTCTCTAGCCCAATTATACACATGCCTTCTGTCTACAAAGAACAGCTGCTTTCCATGTCTCATCATTCTCAGGAGACAGAGGGCTAATCCCTTGGTTAGTCCTTTTCTTCTGAGGCAGCTCAGCAACCGAAAAAATATTCATCCAAGAAAAAAATAGAACTGTTGCAACCATATCATTTAGATCCTGATGAGTTTCTTGTTTTCATTCTTTGGAGGTAATTTCAGTTATCCTTATATATACTTGTGAAATATATGCAGAATGAAAGGTAGCGTCAGATAAATAAGACAACTTGTCTTGGATTATTATATATTTAGCCAACAATAGCACCAAAAAAAAAATTCCACTTATCTTGATTTCATGAGACAGAACTCAACATCTGTTTTTTTTTCCCTTGACTTTTTTCCCCCATAGGGAAAACTTAGAGATCAGCACAATTGTGAAGGAAGAGAAGCTTATCCTTGGTTTCCCCAGTTTCCTCCTATGCATAATAACCCTCATTCTTTGTGGCACCATCTCTTTCCTACATTTCTAAGTACCCACATACTAATTTGTCTTCCTTCACTCAGAAGAGTAAATTATTCATGTGAAGGTCTGGGATGAAATTATTCCTTCACACAACTGTATGAGATAGATTATTTCGCTATTATCGCGACTTGATGAATGAAGAATTCAGTGACTTGTCCACAGTGTCAAAAAAAGAGTAAGAAGTAGGGTTCAAATCTAGCTTATCTGACTCCTTCTAAATTCAATAGTTCTTCCATTACATTCATGTTGATTTTAGACAGTTGCACTACTATGTAGTGGAAATAGTACTAAACAGAATTATATTTTTCATTCATTTTTATTATGAATATGTAGAAAAAGGAAATTATATGGTGGTGGCTCAGTTCTCCTCTACTAATTATAACACCTAGCTCAGTATCCTACCAATGTAAGGGGAGGATCAGTAATCAGCAGGATTGGGTGACATTTAATTTGGTTTACTCTTCCCTCAATTTTCTCCTATTGACAGGCAACCAGCATCTTCAAGCTATGGCTATTTCCTCAATGCCACAACGCAACCTAATCTACCCTCCAGCTCTCTCAACCCAGGTTTCTTGCTTCAAAAAACCCTTTCCTCCCCATGTACATTTCCTTTTACCCTCTTTCTCTGAATATTCTGTCTCTACTAACTTTTGTTTTTTGTACCTGTGACTTTATTGATACAGCAAACTTCAGAGTGAGGAAATTTCTATCAATGTAAATGAGCAACTATTCCGGAATTTTAAGTCTTAGAGCATTGCCTAGGGTACTGAGAGGTAAATGGACTTGGATAGGGTCAAACAGCAAGTATGCATCAGAGGTACAGCTTGAATCCACGTAATACTGGCTGAGGGGCTATTTCTTCATCCAATAAGCAATGCTGCTTTTTGTACCACTCAACCGCCTACCAAGAAGAAGACAGCCTACCACACTAACACATCAGGGTTTCACTGGTCAATAACAACTCAAAGAGTTATCCCTTCTGGTGCTGTTTGCTCTTTACAGAGATCTGAACACAGAGATTTCCTTGGATTTCCTCAATCCAAAGTAATGAATCTTTAATGGTAGAAATTCTGTTTTTGTAACTAGGTGAGGATTTTTGTGTGTGTCTATAAATGGTATTTTATTTTTTCCAATTACATGCAATGATAGTTTTCAACATTAATTTTTATAAAATTTGGCATTCAAAAATTTTCTCCCTCTTTCCCTTTCCTCCTTCCTCATGAAGATGACAAGCAATCTGATATACATTATACATACTCAATCATGGAACCATATTTCCACATTAGTCATGTTATGAAAGAAGAAACAGAACAAAAGGGAAATGCCACACATGCACCAAAAAAAAGGGGAAAATAATATTCTTCAATCTGCATTCAGATTTCACAGTTCTTTCTCTGGATATGGATAACATTTTCCATAGTGAATCTTTTGGAATTGTCTTAGATTGTTTTATTGCTAAGAAGGGCTTAGTCAATCATAGTTGATCATTGCACAGTATTATTGTTACTGTGTAGAATGTTGTCCTGGTTCTTCTCACTTCACTCAGCATCACTTCATGTAAGTCTTTTTAGGTTTTGCTGAAATCCACCTGCTCATCATTTCTTATAGCAGAATAGCATTCCTTTATATTAATATGCCATGTCTTGTTTCATCATTCTCAAATTGATGGACATCACCTGAATTACTAATTCCTTGCCACCACAAAAAGAACTGCTATAAATATTTTTGTACAGCTAGGTCCTTTTCCCCTTTTTATGATCTCTTTAAGGTACAGTCCTAGTAGTAGTATTACTAGATCAAAAGGTCTACATGGCTTTAGAGACCTTTGGCCATAGTTCCAAATTGCTCTCCAGAATGGTTGGATCAGTTCACAACTCCACCAACAATGTGTTAATGTTCCAAATTTTGGACATCTTCTTCAGCATTACTCATTTTCCTTTTCTGTCATATTACATTCTTATGGGTCTGAGGTGTTACCTAAGTTGTTTTAATTTGCATGTCTCTAATCAATAGTGATTTAGAGTATTTTTTCACATTACTATAGTTAGCTTTAATTTCTT
>JAQQSU010015354.1:0-11197 GCA_028627135.1 Pseudochirops cupreus
TCAGACTCTCACAGTGTGCCCACTATGGAGAGGTTCTGCATAATTTCACATGTTCAGCTTGTATTTGATTACTTGTCCTTCCAGTGGGGGTGGGTGGCGAGGGAGGAGGAGAAAGAATCTGGAATCTGGAGTTCCATAATCAAATGTTATGAGATACACAGGCACTGTGGTTGGGAGATCCATCCTGCCCTACCGAAAAGTGACATAGGAGAGAATAGACTGGGGCAGGGGGGACACACTGGGATGGCTGTTTTGGGGCTGTGGGTGGGGTAAAGAGAGGGAGAAAATATGTAACTCAAAATCTTGTGGAAATGAGTGATGCAAACTAAAATAAAATTTAAAAAAATTTTAAAAAAAGGAGGAGGACTAAAAAAAAAGAAGATATGGTTTTGATTGATAAAGGGAGAAATTCTTTCAATGATGCAGTGTAGTACAGCAGAAAACATTTTGGATTTGAACTCAGAAAAGATGGGTTCAGACCTCAGTTTTTCCATGTACTACTTATGTGACCTTAGGGAAGATGCTTTACATCTTTGTGACTCAGTTTCTTCATCTACAAAATAAAGACATTTAACAAATTGACTTCCAAATTCCTTCATGCTGTGGATCTATATTCCTATGAAATCCCAGATGTTTAGATGTTGAAGTATGGAGCAAATCAGGAAAACTCTTCCTTGAGTTACTTTAACATATAATTATCTGGTTGACTGAGTGGTTGCATGGTATATTGCTGTGGTATCAAACTCAAATAGAAATAATTGGCTCTAAACTATATCTGGCTGCTGAGTGACTTAGAAAATCAAACATTAACATTATGTTCTATTGTATTCTTATTTATTTTTGTAAATGTTTATTTTGTTAAATATTTCCAAATTGCCCCAGAAGCCTGGATTTGACACCTCTAATGTATTGGATAGAAAGTTGACCTTGGAGTCAGTAAGACCTGACTCATACTGGTGACCTTGAGCAAGCAAGTCCTTCAACTTCCCAGTGCCCTAGACAACTCTTTAAGACTACGAGTTACTGACTAGTTGTCAATCTTCATCAGTAAAGGAAGTGTCTACATCTGCAATTCCCTGAAAGTCCATTGCATTTTCATGGGGACTCATGGTCAATGTTTATGACCTCTAGAAATTATCAGAATTATTTACCAACATTTCCCCATCAGTATCCCCCTTTTCTATTGTCTCCAGCATAAAACACAAGCTCTTCACCCTGATTAAAGGCCTTTATGGTGCAATCTGTCTTTCCAAACTTAAGACACATTGCCCCCACACCTCCACAAACACAGTATGTGTGGTCCAAACTTGGCACTGGCTAGCTACCAAAACTAGAATGCATTCCCTCCTCACCTATTAGAATCCCTAGCTGCTTTGGGACTCCGCTCAGATTTCATCTTCTCTGGAAAGGTGATGATTCCCAGGGTTGTTGGTGCTCTGGGCCTCCTTAGATCATCTTGGGGTTATTTCATTGTTTACATAGTATCCCCAGGTGATGGATAAGCAACTTGAAGACAGCTTCTCTCCTGTATTTGGATTCCTTGTGCTTGCCACAGTTGTTGTCATTCATCCTTCATTCACATTGTTGCTCATCCTTCATTCACATTGTTGCTCATCCTTCATTCACATTGTTGCTCATCCTTCATTCACATTGTTGCTCATCCTTCATTCACATTGTTGTTCATCCTTCATTCTTGAAGAGGACCAATGGCATCACAGGGATGGTATCTTGACTTTCTCCTGAATTAGACTTAAGTGAGACTTAGCACTGTGACCGATACCTAATAAGTACTTAGGACCACAGATTTAGAGCTAAAGGGCACCCTAAAGGCCACCTAGTGGATAAGAATCTGAGGCTCAGAGAGTCATTGAAGTGGCTTGCCTAAGGTCACACCTATAATTAGTAGGACTGGGATTTGAAGCCAGAGCCTCTGACTCCGAATCTAACCCCCTTTGCTTTGTACCATCCTGTCTTCTTTGATAAATGTATATTGAATTGAATCAATTCATAAAACATTAAAGAAGGGAAACTCTGGATGATTGAATTCTAGAACAAAGTAGTAAGTCCACAAGCATTTATTAAGTATATGGTGTGTACCTGGCACTGTACTAGGTGCTGGCAGTACAGAGAAAAAAAATGAACTAGTCTCTGCCCTCAGGGAGCCTACATTCAATCAGAAAGACAATATATTTTTACAAAAAAAATAAAAGAACATTTGGGGACAGGAAGGATATTAGCAGTAAGGAGGAGGAATAGAAGTTCTTACTCTATAAACAGCAATTATTAAGCACCTGTTATTTAAAATTTGAGATATAGGCCTAGTTCAGTTTTACCTGCCTCAGTGGCATACTGGAGTCTAATAAAAAGAAATCTCTGGATTAGGAATGTCAGTTTCAGTCTTGGCTCTGCTACCAATTCCCTGTCCTTGGTCCTTCCAACTCTACCTCTCTAGGCCTTTGTTCCTTCTCTGTAAAAATGAGGTTTATGAAGTAGCTAATGACCAAGGCTCCTGCTTGCTCTAAATCTGGGATCCTCTCATGTGTAGGTAGGGCCTATAAGGCAAGCAGCCTGGTGAGGGCCACGACCTCACTCTGTGGTGCAGGAGTGAACCTAAGCTGGCACGGGATGGATACTGCTGGGAACACTGAATTCTCCTGTAAGGCTATAGCACAACACCCAGTTCTCTAGAAGAAGCATCATCTTCAAATAATAAACTGCAATCCACTGCATGGCAGGTCAAAAAGCTGGAGAGGGAGTAGCAGCAGCACAAAAAGCCAACAAATCACTGAACGTCTTTGGCTTTTCTTGTGGGTCAGAATATCAGAGCTATTACAGAGGGAAAGAAAAATCGGAGCTTCATGGGGAGATTTTCCTGTCTGACTGAGACAGTCTTCAGAGAGGGGGAGATTTTGAGATCCTAGATTTAATGCATTCTTCTCTGCAGTATTTGGAAGGTCTCTTTGTGACTGATTTTTAATACATTTGCCAAACTACTGTCTTCAGAAATAACTCAATGGCATTCAGTTTGTAACAAAAAAATCCATTATGATTTCTATTTTTAGTTCCCTCTCATGTTTATCAAAATTTTCAGATTTTTCAAGTACAGGCAACATGATATAGGAGAAAAGGCCATTAGAAAAGACAAGAATGTGTTCAACTTATGGTCAGAAGATCTGGGTTTGAATACAGACTCAGTTCACTTCTTATGTGACCTTGGTCAAGTTACTGTCTCTGAACATTAGATTCATCATGTATACACTAAGGAGAGTGGAGAAACTTTCACTTGGAAAAGAGGAGAGATTGTTCTTCTTGGCCCCAATGGGCAGAGAAATGGGCAGAAACTAGAAGGGGGGAAAGGTAACTTGAGTTGGATGCAAGAGAAAACCTAAGCATTGAAGCTCTCCAAATGTGCTTGCTTGGGAGTAGTCGATGCCCTCCCTGCTGGAGGTCTTGGGCAAAGGCAGAGGGAGCTTCTCGCACTTGCAGCCCCTGTTCCCAGTTCTGCTCCTCCAGTATCAGATCCCTCCCTTCTCTCTAATCTCGGCTCAGAGCTCTGGCCCTCATCATTTCTCACCTCAGTTATTGTGGCAGCCTCCTAACCCATCTCCATCTCCAAATCTCCCACCCTCCAGTCCTTTCTAAACGTGGCTGCTAAAACAATTTTCCTTAAGCCCAGATTCCCAGGGGCTTCCTATTTCCTCTAGGCCAAAATAGAAAATGTCCTGTTTAGCTTTTGGAGCCCAACATAACCTGGCCTTAACCTACCTTTCCTGGCCTTGATGGACATAACCTGCCATCCTGCCCTCTGCAGTCCAGCCAAGGAAGCCTTTCTCTTTCTCACATAGGGCCTTCTTTTTACCAGCTCTGTGTCTTTGGCTGTCCTCCATGACTGGGAGCTCACCACCCTCACCTCTAACGCAGAATCCCTTTCTTCCTTCAAGATGCAGCTCAAGTACTGCCTTCTCATGTGGCTCTTGTTTCGATTCTCCCCCCACTGCTAATGCCCTCATAACTGCCTTCCATTTGTTGGTATTCTCTTCATATTTATCCTGTATGTACATACATACACACATACATATATATATATATATATATAATATATGTGTGTGTATATATCCTCTGTGTCTGTCTTTGTGTCTCTTTATTTCTTTCTTTGTCTCTGTTTCAGCATCTCTGTCTCTTTCTTCCCCCTTACCTCCCTACCTCTACTTTCTGTCTCAGTCTGTCTCTCAGTCTCTGTCTCTCTTTCTCTATATCTCTGTCTCTGTGTGTATCTCTCTCTCCTTGTCTCCTCCTTAGTTCATAAGCTTCCCAAGTATTGAAATGGTTTCATCCCTTCCTTTGTTGCCCCCAGTTGCAGAGGAGACCCATAATAAATGCATATTGACTGATTGCCAGTTGGTCCTTAGTCAGGGATGAGTGACCCTAGATGGTCAATGAAGTCCTTTTCAGGTTATAGCTTCTGTCATCTCTAAAGCCCCTCCAAGCTCCAAATCAATAGTCCTATGGTCCATGAGATTCAGAATCTGATCTGACGGTTGACTCCAAGATATGTGTCATTGGGCAAGTTGCTTAATTTCCACATCTCTACGGGACCATGGGATCATAGATTCAGTGTTTGAGGAAATCTCAGAGTTCATTGAGTCCAGCCCCCTTATTTAACAGATGAGGAAAATAAAGCCAGCTAGGCTTAGTGATTTGCCTGAGGTCAATAGCTAGGAATGTCAAAGGAGGCTGGGACTCAGGAAGCTCAGTGATACCCACACAAGTTGTGTTCGAAGCTCAAATGAGACTTTGTGTCTTAACTAACTGTGAACTATGTGAGTATGAAGGGTAACAGCAGCTATGAGACAGTGTTTGAATGAAATAATATTTTAAAAGAGCACTTAGAGTACCTAGCACATAATAGGCTCCATGAAAATGCTTACTCCATTCCCCCACTCACGTGACTGAAATCTTTAAGGCTGGGCCACACTGGAGGTCCAGCTAGGACTCCACCTAAGGTATTTCTTAGAACTAATTCTGTGATCTTGACTCTGAAGACCCCAGAATATTAAGAGAAATGCCCTCTATTTTTGGAGATTCATGCTATTCTATTGGCAAAGCTTCACAAGGCAGTCAGAAGCATCTAAAGAGATAGAGTCCAACTCATGCCCAAGTAATGCAGCCATGCCAACAACTAAAGTTGAACCTTGATTTGAAGACCCTTAATGACAAGAAACACATGACCTTAAAGCAGCTCCTTCTGCTTTGTAACAGCTCTAAGTAGTAGGAAGTTGGGTTGGGTTTTTGTTTGGTTGGTTTTTTTCTGATAGCAAAGCCTCTTTGTCAGTTCCGTGTACTGTCTGTGTATCTTACTCATGAGATGCACATGGCAGACTGGGGCTAAAGAAAACTGCTTCTACACTGGGCAAGATGCTTTACCTCTCAGAGACTCAGTTTCCTCATCTTTTAAGTGGAGATAATACCAGTGCCTACCTCCCAGGATAGTTGTGAGGATCAAATGAAATTATGTGTATAAAATGCTTTGTAGATTTTAAATATGATAGATAAATGGGAGCTGTTATTACCTTTAAAATTCCATTGCCAACAGGAGCAAATAGAAAATGCTCTGTTTGTCATTCAAAGCCCTTCATGACCCCGCCACCTCCTACTTTTCCAGTCTTCTTACACCCCCAACATGTACTTTTCAGTTCAATGATCCTGGCTCTTGGCTGGTCCATGAACAAGACCTCTCCATCCCTTGGCTCTTGGCATTTTCTCTGGCTGTCCCCTATGCCTGGAACACTCTCCCTCCTTTGCTCTGCCTATGGACCTCCTTGGTTTCCTTTAAGTCTCAACTAAAATCTCATCTTCAGGAAGTCATCCCCCTAACCCCTCTTGATTCTAATGCCTCCTCTCTATTAACAATTTCCTATCTATCCTGTATGTAGCTTGTTTGTCCATATTTGTTTCCTTGGTGTGCCCCAATTCTATTAATATAAACTCATGGAGAGCAGGCACTGGCTTTTGCCTCTTTTTGGATCCCTATGGCTTAGCACAGCGCCTGGCACATAATAGATTCCAAACAAATGTTTATCGATCAATTATGATGATGATGATGGTAACCCTTCAAAATCTGGAAGTCAGTGTCCCATCTGAACCTTTGTTTTTCCAAGTTAATCATCCAAATCAATCATTCCTAATTTAATCCATTTCAATTAAACAACCACCTATTATGTACAAGACCTTTCCTTCCAGTTTTCCTGTGGCATGAATGTGAGGTCCATCACCATCTTGGTCATCTTCTGGGGGACATTTTCCAACTTAGCCAAAGTCCTTCCTCAAGTGTTACGTACGCAGCAGGGACCAGGATCACAAAGTGCCACTTCCTTATTCCTGGATGCTGTCTCTCTTGATGCAGCTGAGGGTGAAATTGATGTCGTCTAGGTCCCATACTCCTCACTTTTTACCTTTCCAAAATGCCAGATTACAGTGGCATCCTCACCACACTAGAATGGCCTCTAAGACTACTTCACCTGCTGCTTTCCTATAATGGGTTTTGTGTATTTCATAGTTCTGCCTAGCTTTTAAGAAGAAAAATATTTTCATTAAGTTCATATCAGAGCTACAAACCCAGATGACATTTTTTGTGCTCAATGAAGCATTTTAATTTAAGCAGAGACCATTCCTGGATTCTAGAAAGGGTAACGTCTACCCTACACTCAGCGTGTTTTGTGTCATCTGGTTTTGACAATCTCCAGGCCAATATTTAGACTTTACCAGTAAGATCTGCATGGGAAATTAGGGCTCTGAATGTCTTCCACTGTTGGTTTGCATTTTTATAACTTGTTCGCCTTGTGTAAATTAAGTGGTTTAGTATTTCTAAACAAAAAATTCTAATTAATTAGAAATAAATGTAAAAGAAAAAAAAAGGAATTTATTTTAGCTAATTTTAAAAAAAGAATTCCAGAGGCTTAAAGTCTTGACCTTTTGACCAGGACAAGTAATTGTTTTGTACCAGGTTTGGCTTCATTCTGAGTCACAGGATTTGAGTCATTGCATGATGTCAAAGGAGAATTGGCTGAGTCAGTGCTGGGAAAGATAGTCAGTCCTTAGAAAACTGTTGAAGAACCTGTATGAGGAGAAAAGAATGTTTAGGAGCCATTGGGAGGGGGTTCGCTTCCAGAGCAAGTACCATGTTTAGGTCTAGAGGCTTGGAGGGCTACCATCAATGGAACCAGGTGAGGGGCAGAGACATAGACCCCAGGACATGGTCATGAAGCTGACATAGAAGAAGCCACAGTGTGAGGCCAGGAAGGATAGTAATTTGAGCCTCCCGCTAGAAACTTTATATTTTACCTAATTATTCTTGCTAACTAGATACCAAAAGACAGTTTGGCAGAGTGGAGAAATAGCTATCTTAGAGGCAGAAAGACCTGGGTTCCAGTCCTGTCTCTGCTACATACCAGCTCTATCACTGAACAAATCACCAGTGTCCAAGAAACTCTCAAAGCTGCTGCAGAAAAAGTGACAACTTGCCCTGAGCAAAACCCAGAACTTAAGCTCTATTTCTATTCTCTGAAGGATTATAAATGCTGTCTCTAAATTCTCTCAATCGTACCCTGGGGCATAGCCCTGGTCACCACATCCTAGTTGTGGCTCTGTTCTTACTTCTGACTCATTTGAAGCACCAGAAGATTTGATGGGAAAAGTGGGGGGTGGGGGGGAAACAACAAAGAAAAATTTCCAGCAATTCTTTCCCTGTAAATCAGGTTGTCATTAAGATTCCTTGCCATTCTAGTGAATTTTCTCATTGAAAGAATTTTCCCCTTTTTTTCCCATGGTGTGTGTGTGTGTGTGTGTGTGTGTGTGTGTGTGTGTGTGTGTGTGTGTGTGTGTGTGTGAGTGTGTGTGTGTGTGTGTGTGTGTGTGTGTGTGTGTGTGGCTGAACTAACAAACAGCCAAAACAAATCCTTGCTTAAAGCAAACAAAGACCTGGGAATTCAGTCTGCTCAAAAAGATGGATCATACCCACATACCCTCAGGAGGTCAAAATCAGAAAAAATAATAATAATAATAATTTAAAAACCAGGAAAAAAAATTTAGAAAATTTTAAAAAGTGAAATGCTCCCTTATTTATTGAAACATTGATAACAGCATTTTCCCCAAGCTCCTAGATCTAAAGAGATCCCAGAGAACAGATAGCTAGACCAATCCTCTCATTTTGCAGATGAGAAATCTGAGAACCAGAGATAGGAAGTAATTTATTTAAGTTCACACAACCAGTAACTTTGAGAGCTGAGATCTCAGCTAAGATTGTCTGATACCAAATTCACCGTGTGACATCTGGGATACCTAGGAATGAGAAGCAAAGTGAGTGTCCATCGGTTAAGGAAAGAATGAACTAACTGCAGCCTGTGATTGAAATGGAATATTATTAGGACATAGGAAATGACGGATATAAGGAATTCAAAGAAAAGTAGGGAAATGTGCAGGAACTGAAGGAGATAAAAGTCAGCAATACCACACCAAAAAACAAATGTGCATCACTACAGAGACAGAAATGAAAAGGATGTTAAAATGAAGTTCAATGTTGCGTCACGATAATGACCAATCTACTTGCTTGAGACAAAGACTGAGGAAATTTGTCTCTTGTTGGAAAAGTGAGCAGCTCTGAGTGTGGAGAGCCACTCACACTGTCATGAGATGGTTGGCTTGGTTCAGATATTTGTTTGGTCTGATTGTAGGGTAGGAAATATTTAGAAATGGCTATAATGTCTAATAAAAAGGCAGCAATGAAGTTTTTAAAACTTAAAATAAAAGGATTTAGGCCACACCAATTCAGAAAGAAGGGGAAGCCTCAACTAGGAAGGAAAGAAAAGAATGAACATTTACATAGGGCCTACTATGTGTCAGGGACTGTGTGATAAGCACTTGCTACAGATGTAATCTCACTTGGTCCTCCTTGCAGCTCTTGGATAGAGGTGCTATAATACTCCCTCATCTTGCAGTTGAAACAAAAATAGGACAGAGAGAATGATTTGCCCAGGGTTACAAAGTTAGTAAGTGTTTATAGCCAGATCAGAACTCAGGCCTTCCTGGACTGAGCCGTCCAGCTGCCTCTAGTTAGTGGAGAGATTGTGTTTGTCTGTTGTTTTTGAAGAGGACCCTGACATTAGGGAGATGATGACATGACTTACACTTGACTTTGATTTGAGTGAGGGACGACTGTGCAAGGTCACCAGCCTCACTTTCTTCTCCAGAGCCATCTGAGTCCGGTGACCAGATATTCATCAAGACAACTGGAGATGGCCCAGGATGGCCCTAGACTCAGAGAATCTGGCTTCAAAGCCCTGCTTCTGCTACCTAGGCCATCTTAAACAATTAATTTCACCATTCAGGACCCCAGTTTCCTCTCTGGTTGATACAGTAAGAAGATTGGATTAGATCATCTCCAAGGATCCTTGTTTCTTTGTCTCTTATCCCATAGGCAGAAATATATCAACAATTCCATTTCTTCTCTCCTTGCCAAATGTGATTTTCTACATTAATAGTGTAAGAGAGGAAAAGACCAATGGTAATTCACCTCCCGAATCTCTGCATTCTAGCTTAATTCAATTCTACAAATATTTATTCATGACCTGCTAGGTGCAAAGCATTGTTTAACCCCTCTGGGACCATTAGAGAGGGGACCTGACCCACTGTGGGCCCATTGAAGCGGGACCTGACCTGACATACATGTGCACAATGAGCTATTGATTTGGGGGCCATCACTCAGAATTGAGCAGGTGTGTAACCCCTCTGACTTAATGCCACATTAACTGTTGGTGGCTGGTTTACTGCCTTTAAAAGCTATACACGTAATTGGATACAGTAATGCTTTGCTGGTAAAATAAATACCATCCCACACTAAAATAAATACAGTGCAGGAGGAGGCTTAGGTAGACATAAATTAATCATTTACCCATTAGCCAATATGCACAGGAAAGAAATAGATCACTTATTAAAGGGTGTCTCATCTATAAAATAGAAAGAAAAAAAAGAAGACACTGATGGATTTTTACCAAGTAGCTGAAAAGAGAAAAAAAATGAATAAATGTTGTAAATGACATGGTAGTCATTTAAAAGTACATCATAAATGTGAAATTAATAATATTTGTCCTAATTCAGATTCAGCACTTTCTGAATTAAATATATCTTTGTTCCTATTGAAACAGACAAAATCAATTTAGGGCTTTTTACTTTTTATCTCAGAGAGCTGGGAGTGTTTCAAGGCATTCAGAGTACTCTGGAAAGCAGTGAGTCAATCACTGGTCAATGGAGAGAATGACTCTGTAGAGTCCAAGCAGAGTGTATTGAAAACAACGTCTGGATTGTAGGCAGGCTTTTTGTGGTCATATCCAAGGTAATCTCGCTCATACCTGTGTGGCCTTAACCCCGTTACTTCTGTTCACTAGGGGATCAGTTTCCTCTTCTGTTAAGAAAGATGGGGTTAAACTGGATCTCTCCCTATTGATTGTAGGAACATAGGTCTTGAGCTGCAAAGAACTTTAGAAAGGTCCGCAATGTAAACCCCTCTTTTTACACATGAGGAAACTAAGACCCAGAAGAGCTGTGGGCCTTGCCCAAGAATCAGAATTTGAATTCAAACTTTGTTAGTCCATTTTTAATGTTCCTTCCATTCTGACATGCCACTTGTAAGAGATAAAATGCCTATTCCTCCCCTTGGCCTATAAAAGGCCTTCATGGTTGGCTCCAACATCTTCACAGTTATTTTACATTATTTCTCGTCATGTATTCTACATTCCAGCCATACATGATGTATGTGACTTCCCATCTCCTGCCTATATCCCTTTACCACCTCTTAGAATCCCTATTTTCCTTCAAAGCTAAATACAGATACCACCTCCTAGATGAAGCAGGGTCTTTCCTGAACCCTGCCCCCCTCTCATAGCTCACGGCCTCCCCCCCAAAAAAATTACCATGTGTTAAAACTGTATATGGTTTATATAAACTCACATGTATATTGTCTCTCTCCAGTGATTCTTAAGCTCATGCACTTAACAAATACTTAGACCATAAGCCTTTTCTAAGAAAATACTGATTGATTAGAGTCATCCATTCTTTTTTTTTTGTTTAATTTTTAATTTTTTTTATTTACTCATTTACTTTTAATTTACAAGATTCAGTTCCACAATCACTTGAGTTTCAGATT
>JAQQSU010015355.1:0-11197 GCA_028627135.1 Pseudochirops cupreus
AAGAGGTAAAAGATAATTGTTACAATAGATGGGGAGAACAGGAAGGCATAAGGGAAGGAGTCAACCTTACTCTCACTGAACTTGGCTTAGGGAAGGAATGACATAAACTCTAAACTGGGCATCTTGCCACATAGAAGAGTAGGGGAAAGGGGGATGAGAGGTGGTATGATGGAGGGGAGGGCAGAGTCGGGGGGAGGGTTGATGAAAGTGCACACTTCTGTAGAGGGACAGGGACAGGGTAGAGAATGGAACGGGGAAAGGGGAGAGGAAGAAGGGACATGTAATCAGTCTCTCACAATATACCCACTGTGGAGAGGTTCTGCGTAATTACACATGTTCAGCATGTATTTGATTGCTTGTCCTTCCACTGCGGGTGGGTCATGAGGGAGGAAGAGAAAGAATCTAGAATTTGAAGTTCTATAATCAAATGTTAAAAAATATATATATATATAATTATTATTATTATTATTAACTACGTCCAACTGGAACTTGAGATACACAGACACTGTTGTAAGGAGATCCATCCTGCCCTACTGGAAAGTCAGAAGGGTGAGGGGGGAGGACATAGGAGAGAATAGATTGGGGGAGGGGTTATACAATGGGATGGCTGTTTTTGGGTGGTGGGTAGGGGAAAGATGGGGAGAAAATTTGTAACTCAAAATTTCATGGAAATGAATGATGTAAACTAAAATAAATAAAAGTTTTAATTAAAAAAAAAAGAGACATCATGGCACATTGGCTAAAGAATCATCCTCAAAACCAAGAAAATTGGGCTCTAACCCTCTTGCCTCTGACCCATGCTAGCTGTGTGACCCTAGGCAAATCAACCTCTCAGTGTTCTAGGCAAATCTCTAAGGCCATAAGTTGCAGAAAAATGCTAGCCTAGATTGGCTAAAGGAATTTCCTTACCTGGGAGTTTCCTAGCCCAATGAAATCTTAAGTTGAGGCCCTATTCTTATATATACAACACTAAACATCAATATGGCCAATTAAACTTGCTTGGCAACTATTTGTTTACATAATGGAATTTCATTGCATGGAATATTATAATTTTCCTTTGCTGTTTTTTTTCTTTACATTATTTCATACAGGTCCTTGCAAATTTAATTATATTCCTAATATTTATCTGTCTTAATTAAGATGTACTGTATCTTGGCCAGCATAGAGTAGTGGATAGAGAGCTCAGCACAGAGTTAGGAAGCCTTGGGTTCAAGTCCTGCTTCTGACACATGCTGAGTGACCTTGGTGAAGTCATGTAGTCTGTCATTGCCAGACTAAGGTGCAGAAAAAGTACCAGTTGCCTCTCACAGGGCAGACAAGCCAGCCTAGCTGAAGCAACAAAGTCACACTGCCTTGACTACTATCTCCTCTCAGATCCTGATGGAGACAGTCAAGATCCTAAGCCCAGTAGTCTTGGGAATAGCAGTGTCTCCCAAACCACAGACCTGCTTCCAGCCCAGGCCCCAGCGCCTTCTTGGAGAGGGTGGATTTATTGGGGGGAAGAGGGCCCACCTTTTTCATTACCACCTGCCATAAGTGCTAAGCAAATGCCATCCCCAGGCAGATGAGCACAAGAACCCTGGAAGTTGCAGTACCTGCCAGAGCACTGGTACTTCTTGAGTTCAGCTCTCCCAGTGATCCTGTGGGAAAGCAGCTGTGCTGCAAGAGCAGGGCCTCGCCATTCCTACCAATTGCCACTCCTAGGGCACAGCACCCAGCCTGAGGGAGAGACAGGAGGCAGCAAGCATGACCACGACTAGCACCTTGACCACCATTTTCCCTCAGGCCCTGATGGAGACAGGCCAGGAACCTGAGAGCCTGAATTCAAATGTGACCCTAAGACACATAGTATCTGTGACCATAGGACAGGTCACAGATACCTTTGTCTGCCTTACTTCCCTCAGCTGTAAAATGAGGACTCATCAGTAAAATAGTTCCTATCTCCCAAGTTTTTGTGAGGATCAAGTGATATAATATTTGTAAATGTGGGAGGTAGTTCCTGTGGAAATACATCCTGGCAGCTATTCCTGCAGGTACAGCTATTAAAAAACCCAAGAAAGAAAAGTCTTGTCAATAGAGTCTTTGGTCTTTGCTGGAACTACTTTCCCTACCTGCCAGTCTCAATCCAGGTTCCAGACTGACTTGCTCTTGTATTCAAGGCTTACAGAGTATGACTGTAAGTTTTCAGCTAAACCTAATTGTGTATAGTATCATATTTCATCTAGTGACTTTCACTCTTTCTAAATTAATTAAGGATTTCCCCACTTTATTTAATGCCTTTCATTGATTATTTGATTCAGTAGAGATGTTCTGAAACCTGATAAAGGTATCAAGATGTAGATTATTTTTGTTAATTACTGTAAATGTACTGTACCGTAAATGTGCGGTACTGTAGATATGCCTGATTCTATCCCTTACACTTTTCTGTGACCTTGAGGATATCATGTATGCTGGATATGCTAAGAGAATTAAACTCATTTCCTCATCTATGAAATGAAGGTATTGGACTGTCCATTCTTTCCTTTCCAAATCCCTCTGATGCTACCTTAGTCCAAGTCCTTATGGCTTTATCTCCTGATAATGGTCTTTTAGCTTGGAGGGGCATATTGCCAAGGCAATATTCCTAGCACCAATAGCGACTATGAATATGCCAGCGCAGTTCTGAATTGCAAAATATAACAGTCTCCATATAGAAGACAGAAGCAAAGCATTTATTCAGACAACAGAAAGCCAAATCCCAACCCCAGAAAACCTAATCCATCACAGCCCGCAAAGAAGTTAATACACTTTATCACTGCAGGAAACAACAACTTCTTTCCCCCTGCTCCGACCTTCCCACAGACAAACACTCACAAGCCTAACTGTCTGCTTGCCTGCATCCTCTTTCTCCCTCTGCCCTAACTACTTGGACTTCCAGCTTCCTCTCAGCTCTGTTCCATCTGTTCAGGAAACTCCTCCCACCACAGGCTCCATGTGATTACATTCAACCTATTAAAGGGCAAGAAAGATCTTCAGATTCCCTTAGGCCTTTTAAGGGGCAGGGAAGATCTTCAAATTACCATTACAGTGGGTGTGAGGGTGGAGAGAAAGAGGAAAAAAGAAGTATGGGAATAATTCTAGAGGGAATGAGGGGAGTCTAGATCTAATTTTTGCCTTTACTAATCTATCCAGTTTACCAGTGCCAGATTAATTTTCATAAAATATTGCTTTCTTTGTCCCACTTCCTTGGTCAGAAATCTTAATGGCTCCCTACAATTTATAGTATAAAATTCATATTCCTTAGCTAACATTCAATATCATTCAGAACCAGGTCCTTTCCTACCTTTCCAGTCCTATCTCCCACAATTTTTCAATATGAATCCTATGGTATACCCAAACTAATGTGCTCACTATGTCTAAAACATACTTTATGCTTTCCCATATCTGTACTTTTCCTCAGTCCATTTTCCCCATCCTCTCCCTCTCCAAATCCAATCTCTGCTTTAAAGCCTTTGTTTACTAATATACCATAGAACTCCTATGTACTCGTTGTCCATACTGCTTTGTGATTAAGGTTCTTCTCTTTAAAAAAAAAAATTTTTTTTAATTTTTTGAGACAAGAGGGTCTTCCTCTCTCACTAGGTATCCCTCATGGGCCTAATTCCAGTGACACAGAAAGAAACTTTAATCTACTCTGTTTTTCTTACATAGTTTGGTTTTCCCCTCCTTAGGCAACCTGGTGGCTCTTCTTTCTTCAAGGCTCAGCATATTATTGCCACTTTTAGTGTAGGCATTTAATTACCTACTGCAGGTAAGAAATCAAGAACTGAAGGGATATGTCAAACTAACCTCACAAACTGTTATTAATTACCTGATATGTGCCTGGCACTGGCTCAGCACCAGGGATACAAATTGGAAAGGCAGAAAACAGTCCCTGCTCTCAAGGAACTGATAACCTAATGGAGAAGACAAGGTGCAAAGAAGGTCTATATGGAGTAAATTGGGAATGATCTCAGAAGGAAGGGGGAAGGCACAGAGATTAAAGAGATCTCGGAAAACCTTCTTATAGAAGATGGGACTGAAAGAAGGCAAGGAAGCTAAAAGATGGAAAGTGGGAGGTGGAGATGAGAGAGATAGTTCTAGGCATGGGAGAGAGCCAGTGAAAATTCCTAGTCAGGCAGGGAGACAGAGGCCAGGTCACTGCCTCAACAGAGCCTTCCTCCACATCAAGGACTACACATGTTTATCAGCAAACACAGCTACATGTTATTTTCTTAAACAATCCTGTATTTTTTGATTTAATACATTGCTAGTCTCATCTCCTCATCTACATCATCAGCTACTTCAGGTCAGGTTGTGATAATTCTTTACTACATGTATCACTTAACAATTTCCACCACATGTGAGGGAATGAATGAATGAAAGAATGGTAGAAACTAAAAAATAGTCGATTTGATTTTGGAGATAGAGTTAGCTAGACAGCTGTTCTTTATGTGTGGGTAAAAGTAGAAGAGGTCAAAATAGCTAGTGTGTTTTATCTATACAAGTAAGTTTTTTGCAGGCTACATGAAGAGCAGCCTTAAGGTTATCATAGTAACTAAGGTAAAATTTTAAAGATTAAATTGCTATTTAGTTCAGTAAGTTCAAGCATCTTTTAAGTGCCCTTGTGCATGGAACTGAGGCACTGGAAACATAAAGACAAAAACATGACAGTTCCTGTCTTTAGGGTGTGGTGATTAAAAAGATTCAAGAGGCCTAATTTCTAGGTACTTTAATCATTTTATTAATAATAAGGCCAACATGTTTATTAATAAAAGGATGGTCATTTGACCTTCTCTCTTAGATCAAAGACAGTCATGGTGGTGGGCTGACAGTTTATATACTCTTCAAAGAGTAGGTGTTCCCCAGGGTGGGATTCAACCTTGATTAATAAAAAACCAAATATTGCAATGAGGGGCTGAGAGTGATATCATGTCACCCTTGGAAAGAGAGACTATCTCTCTATACCCAGAACACCCCTAGCCTTGGGCAGTCTATTCAAACCACCCAAACCTGATCAGAACACAGTGGCTACTCTACCAAGAAAGTTAGCCCAATCTCATTATCAGCAACGTCCTTCAAGAAACTGAACTTTTTAATATCAGGACGTCAGAAATAGAGGGGAAACTCTGGATCTCCTCAAATCATTAGTTATTAATAATCGTTTCTCTCAGGGGCTTATATTTTAGTGAGGGGAGATAATATATGACATGAACATAAATTAGTAAATACAAGCTGTTTTGAAGAGGGAGATGCACCAAGAACCAGGAGGATTAGGGCAGGCTTCCCATAATAGGTGGCACCTGAACTAAGTCCTGAAGGAAGGTAAGAATGGATATGAAGAGTGAATGCGTATGAGGCATGGGGGTGATGGCAAAGGGCGAGAACCTGTGCAAAAGCATGGAAATGGAAGATGGATGATGGATGATGAATTCTGGGAACTGCTAAGAGACTGGTTTAACTGGAACATTGAGTGCCTTATGAGGAGATAATGTGAATAAGGCTAGAAAGGTAGATTGGAGCTAGGACTTTTAGCTGAGAGTATTTTAAACTGAGGAGTTTCTGTTTTATTTTGAAAGCAATAGAAAGCCATTGAAGATTCTGGAACAAGGGAGTGACATTAGATCTTTGCTTTAAGGGTGATTATTTTGGCAGTTATGTGGAGACCAATTAGGATGCTGTTACAGTGGTCCAGGCAAGAGTTGAATGAATTCATTCAATAAGCATTTATTATAATGAGAGCCTGCTCTAGATTGCTAGCCATGTGAATAGAGAGAAAGGGGTAGATGCAAGAGACATGGAATTCAGATTATATTTGGCAAATGATTGGATATGGTGGAGGAAGGAGAGTAAAAAGTTGAGGATGACTCTTAAGACTGTGAATCTGGATCATTAGAAGGGCATAATTTCTCTCAATAGAAATGGAGGAGAGTGGGCAGTTTCTCTCTCTCTCCCCCTCTCCCCCCCCACCTCTCTCTCTCTCTCCGTCTCCCTTTCCCCCTTCTCTCTCTCCCTCCGTCTCCTTCTCTCTCTCTCCCTCTCTCTCTCTCTCTCTCTTTCTCCCCCCCTTTCTCTCCCTCTCTCTCTCTCTCTCTCTCTCTTTCTCTCTCTCTCTCTCTCTCTCTTTCTCTCTCTCTCTCTCTCTCTCTCTCTCTCTCTCTCTCTCTCTCTCTCTCTCTCGGTGATAGAAGGAATAATGAGTTTTGCTGAGTCTGAGATGCTTATGGATCGTCCAAGAGATATCCAGCAGGTATTGGGCAATGGAGGGCTGAAGCTCAAAAGCAGTACTTATGTGGATTTGTGAGTTTTCTGCAAATAGAAGGCAGATGAACCCTTAGGAATTGGTGAGATTGCTCAGAGATTGCATATAGAGAAAATAAGAAAGTCCAAAACAGAGGGTGTAGGAACACCCACATTTGATGAGCAAAAAATGTCCTAGAAATGAGTGGTGAGACAACTAGGAACAAAATCAGGAGAGAGCATTGTCGCCAGAACCCAAGGAAGAAAAAATATTCAAGTGGAAGGGAGTGGTTAATAGTGTTAAAAACTAAAGAGACGTCAAATATTATGAATATTGAAAAAAAGGCTGTAAGGATGAAAAGATCTCCAGTATCTAGGTAATGAGCAATTTGCTTCATAACAAGCCAAATTACCAGGGTTTTATAAGTGAGTGAGAGTTGATAGCTTTTTCTTGAACCTTGACTTTGGAAAGCTGGAGAGATTATAGAACAATAGCCTGAGAGGGTTATAGTGGCATGAAGGTTAGTTTCATTCTTTGTACTCGTATCCTCAGAGCCTAGAAAAGTGCCTTGTCATGTAATAAAAACCTAATAAATACTTAATTTTTAAAAGAAGTCTAATTAATTTTAAATTAAAAAATTTAAATTCCAATTTAATTTTAAATTTGATTGATTTAATTTAAAATCTGGTCATGTTGGTAGGCAGCAGGGTAGAAGCAATAAAGATGTTGAAGGTAAGAGTATGAAAAGAAATTAAAACTCTTTAAATCAAATAGCTGATAATGTATGTATATTTACTCATAAAGCATTTACTTTTTAAATATTAGTACCTATATTGGAGCTGTGCGTCTTATATTTAGTGTGTGTTGTTGAATTCTGAATTCAGATGAATGAAGTATTTTTCGTGGTCTTCTGACTGCTTCCTCTTTTTCTTTCCCCTTTAGTCGGAACCAACTTTCAACATTGCCAATACATATGTGTAATCTCCCGCTGAAAGTCTTAATTGCCAGTAACAATAAATTGGTCTCTCTACCTGAAGAAATTGGACAGCTCAGAAACTTGACAGAACTTGTAAGTTAATACTTTGTTTTGATTGTAAAATCTACTGATGCTGTTCTTTACATATGAAAATTATCCATCAGGAAAACAGGTATCTTTGAGTTTCATTTTCAGTATTGGTGATAGATTTGTACCAAGCCAACTACTATCTTCTTTATTCTTTCTTATGACCATTAATAGATTTTTTTGAGATCATAGGGTAGAATGAGGACCATCAAAAGAGCAAAAAGCTAACTGCTCGTTAGTAGAAATCTTAAAAGTCATCTTTTCCATCCTGCTCATTTTACAGTGGAGGAAACTGAGGTTGGGAAAAATTCCCAAGGCCATACCAAATAGTACATAAATTTGAAACTAAGTTCACCACTCTTGGATCTTTCCTTCATTAGATCTATGCTCTAACCTAATGGTTTGGATTTTTGTGAGTTTTGTGAATTTAATAGAAGTTTTCATTTTCAGACACTGAGTTTGCCACTAATATGTAAACTTCTTTTCATATATGTTCTATTAATATCACTTAGCTCAAGCACCCTCATTTTAGCCTCTGGTAAAGCCCATAGACTTCTCATATTTTTAAATGCATGAAACAAAATACATAGGAATACAGAGGAAACCAATTATGTTAAAATACAGTTGCTATTGGCCTTTGTTTGTAATATATAAGGAACTCCTAATCTAGATAAGGGATTTTGGCTCACTTTTATGACAAAATGGACAATTATTGTCAGCCTGAGGTCATGAGACTTTAGTTCATTACCAAACTCTGTAGCTTATAAGCACTGTTAGTTGAAGCAAGTAACTTAACCAGTCTGAGATGCAGTTTTGTCATCTGTAAAGCAGGTATAACAATATTTGTATCTACCTCACAGGGCTATCAAGAGAATCAAATGAGATCATGTAAGTAAAGCTCTTTGCAAACCTTCAAGCTCTACAGAAATATCAGCTGTCAACTCTTTCACAATGTAGTTGTAGGAAAAAAACAACAAACATGTTTCTCATTGAAAAGCAGGACATTGAGGTAGTGCATTAGATAGAGCACCAGACCTGGAGTCAGGAAGACTTGAGTTCAAATCCAGCTTTGGACACTTACTAGCTGAGTGATCCTGAGCAAGTCACTTGAACAAGTTTACCTTAGTTTCCTCATATGGAAAAGAAAATGGCAAACCACTTTAGTATATTTGTCAAGAAAATTCCAAATGGAGTAATGAAGAGTCAGACATGACTGAAACAACTGAACAACAACAGCAAAAAACATTTTGTAAATGTGAGCTTTTTTTTCCCCCATTAGTTGGAACTTTTTCCAGTTTAACTGCAGCTGGATTTTTTCAGTCTTCACTAATTTTTTCTACCACCTCTGTTCCTTTTAAAGTGTCTATACACATTCCTGAACTGGCATTACAATCATAAGCTGCAATGAAATTGAGACCTCTTGTACTTGAAGAAATGTTGAATATAATAAGCAGTATAATAGTTACATCACAGTTGGCTCACATTTTTTCAGTTAGATTCCGAAAATGTGAACGCATTTGTAAAATTGGAAAGAAAATGTAACCCATATGAAATACAAGTCATTGCTCTTAGGGCTGATTCTGTATGAGGGAATTTGTTACAAAAGTTAACAAACTTATCTTTTCAGAAGTTGGCTTGACAATGTATACTGGCACTAAAATTGTACATTGTATTACAGTGTCTTACTCATTTCTGGTTTTTTTTTAACGTTCTGTGTAACTTTTGCCATTTACTTCTGAAAATACTTGAAACGAATACAAGCTTGACAGAAGACTAGGTCATGTGAATTGTGTCTGTTTTGTTCCACATTTGTACTTTGTTTACATGTTCTTCAGATAAACTATCTTACCCAACTTTTTTCAATTTATGTATGTTTTAATTACCCATTAGCCACTTTGTGCCTTACCATGATATTAATGAAATACTTAATTATCTTATATCTTCTTGGAAATAATTTATAGTTTCAGAGGATTGTGGTATATAATATAGCCCCATAATTTTTATGGAGTACTTGAGGTTTCCTCATGGTATATGAAATCTTGCCCTTTAAAAATAAACTTACAGACTTTTAAGTTCACTCGGTATTAAAAAGACCAAGTTGAAATATACAATGAATTATGGATATAAAAATACCTTTAAAGCTCATCTGGCCCAAATCTTTGACTTCATGCAGAATTTTACAAAACTAAACTGTTCTGGGCAAATCTTACTTTAAAAGACCTTCAGGGAAAGAGGTCCCAAAAATCTCCCCTTAGTACTCCATTATATTTTTTAAAATCATTTCCTTACTGACATGAAATTATCCTTTATAATTAAGCTAAGAGCCTTGTGTTGCAGTTAAAGATCGTTTCTTGATGTTATATCTTATTTGAAGTGAAGATGTTAGTGGGGGTGGGTGACAAGGGAGGAAGGGAAAGAACCAAAATTTAAAGTTCTATAATCAAATGTTAAAAATATATATGTTTATCTATATACAATTATTATTATTCTTATTAAGTAAATCCAACTGGGAATTAAGATACACAGGCACTGTGGTAGGGAGATCCATCCTGCCCTACTGGAAAGTCAGATGGGCAAGGGGGAGGACATAGGAGAGAACAGATTGGGGGAGGGGTGATACAGTGGGATGACTGTTTTGAGGTGTTGGGTAGGGGACAGATGGGGAGAAAATTTGTAAGTCAAATTCTCGTGGAAATGAATGATGTAAACAAGAAAATAAATTAATTAATTAAGGAAAAAAAAAAGAAATGAAGATGTTAAGTCTTGTTAAATTCAGTAAACACTGAATTGCCCGTCCTTTGTAGAATGCTGCTAGACACTTGAATTCTGTAAACATATTTGTTAAACCTAAATTCAATGGTTAGAACATTAAAACAGAAATTAAAACACCCAGGTTCCATTTAGACCTTCTCTATTTAGTTGTGTGATCACATTTGGTTTTTTTCTCCATTATCTCTACAGAAAAGTCAGAATAATAGCTACCACTGAGTAATATTGTAAAAAACATTTTAAAGCAAAAACAATTTTAATTAGTTAATTTTAGTTTAAGTAAATGAACTTCTTGACTGTAGGAATTTTTAAAATAATATCTATATTAACATGTTATAATTTCACTCTTATATTAGCTGGCATTTCTTTGTGACAGTTTGAAGTTTTATTCACCCAAGTAACTTGCCCATGCTATCTATATACATAGTATATACAATTATGGATCCAAAAATGGTTCTGTCTACCTTCAAAATGATAGTAATATGGATGTTCTTTATCAATTTTGGAATCTGCATATGAAGGTATTTTTAGCATGTTGGGAACCATGCCATTTGTCCAGATTATAGTAGAAGAGATGAATCTGTACCCTAGCTGCTACACTAGCTTCACATTGGTGGCAAGTATGATATTTTGTTAACTAATCTGTCAAAAATCTGTTTTTAATTTAGTTTCAGTTGTATTTTCTGGCCTCATTCTGTATGAATCATCATTTTATTTTCCAGTGTATTTTTCAGTTTGACTTGTTGAACATTTGTATCAGTAAATGGTCTTTTTTTTTAAAGTATCATTATTCCTTTGGTCTTTAGCCTGTTTTTCTTTTATATCATTAGAACAAACTCATTAAAGTAGAGTTCTGTGTAAGATTCTTTTTTGTAACTTCATCTTGAATGCATTTTCAGTAGCATTTTAGTATCCTAGGATCTGTCTTTTTTTGACCTTTTGTCCATATTTAAACCTCTTTATTGAAAGAAGCACTTGATTCATGTGGAGTCATAGACCTGGAACAGGTTCCTAATTCTGCCTCTTTTTTTTTTTTAATTATATTAAATTCTTTATTAAATTTTTTTGAGTTACATCTTTTCTCCCCGTCTTTCCCCCGCCCACCA
>JAQQSU010015356.1:0-11197 GCA_028627135.1 Pseudochirops cupreus
AAGGGAAGGGAAGGGAAGGGAAGGGAAGGGAAGGGAAGGGAAGGGAAGGGAAGGGAAGGGAAGGGAAGGAGAAAGGAAGGGAAGGAAAGGAAAGGAAAGAAAGGGAAAGAAGAAAATGGAAAGAAAAGGGAAGGAAAAAAAGAACCAAAAAGCAAACAAGCAAGCAAGAGAACTGAACTCCAGCATACTTATATATTGTCCATTATGAACAAAGACATTATTAAACTATACTGTATTAACTCAAGAAGATTGTCCTGGCTCCTGAATTGGGGGAGGAGAGGACAGGCAGGGAAATAGGACATACTCTAGATAATTTGGTAGTGACTCAGAGAGGCAGCCAGCAGAAAATGTGGCAAATTCACAATTTGGGACTAGAAAGATGACTTCCTGGAGTGTTTCCACTTATCCACCAACATCACCAACATCATTAATCTTACTTGAGTACCTGTTGTTTAAAGTGCCTTGGGGACAAGCATTATGCCTTGTTCATTGTGACATCCCTCTCAACAGTGAACACCACAATCTACATGTTGAAAATACTCAGATGTTTGCTAAATGAATAAGCCTGTGTCACAGAATACCAAATTCCAGATTTCAACCAGTCAGGGACACAGAAATCCCCAACAAATGGGTCCTAAGCCTTTCATTGAGTACCTCCAGGATCTGAGAACCTCCTATCCCCTAAAACATCTCATTTCATGACTGGATGTCTCCAGTTATTGGGAAGTTTTTCTTTTTTAAACATCAAACCAAAATAGCCTCTTTGCAGCCCCCAATCAGTGCTTCTAGGTCTGACCTCTGGAGCCAGAGAACAAGGATGGTCTTTTCATATTTGAAGATTACTGTCATAGGGGTTGGATTAGATCAGTGGTCTTCAAACACCCAGATTTGTAATTTTTGTTTCCATGGTAAATATATTCTAGGTGGTCTGTCTGTCCGTCTGTCTGTGTCTGTGTGTGTCTGTGTGTGTGTGCTTTCACACATGTTGGGGGTGAGGTTGACAGAGAGGGAAACAAGGCTGTGGTGGTAGGTTTTCCATCTGGCTCATGAGTAGCTGCACCTCTGGGTGCCTAGATCAGAGTTCTGTTATAACTGCCCCAAGGGGCCAAAAACTGTCTCAGATGAGACAAAGCTGAATGGGATGGCTTCTAAGTTCCTATCCATCTCTCTATCTTCCCTAGTCTTCCCTTCTGTAAGCTATATATTACTTCAACAGTTCTTCACATGACATGGTCTCCAGGACCCTCAATACCTAGCCAGGCTTTCTGGATTCCTTCTACTTTGTCAAGATCCTTCCTAAAATGTTCCTCCTGAAATTTGGTCATCAGAACTTAACAATGAGTCTCCTGGTTGGAGAGGCACACCCTTCCTAAAGGATATTGCACCTTTATTTGTGATGTCTGTTGTTTTAAATCTGAGAAAGGTAGATACCAGCTGAACCTTTCTCCATCTCTGTTTCTAAGGAGGATGCTCCCTTCATTCCAACCAAGACTTGTCCCAGGACAAGACATTGTGTCCCCTCTGGCCTTTATGAGAGCTCAGCTTGAGTTTGTTAGTTTGGCAGGTGGATGACTTGCTATGTATTGGAGTCAGTTCAGAATTTGCTTTCAACTTAATTTCTTTTCACTCTTTTGAAATCAACCATGAGTTATTTATTTTTCCCTTTCCCAAACTTAGCAACAGCCTCAGGCTCTATCTGGCACCTTACACTTAAGCTTCTGCAGTACTAGAAGGGAGTTTCCTCTCCAGGACTTTCTCCTTTCGAAAACTACATTAGATTATAAACACTTGGGTAGATGAGAAAATCAGGCCCCACCTTGTGACTGGATAGCATTTAAGGATCATCTCAAAGTCTCCTCCTATTCACCTGGCAGCCCCCAGAGTTAACCCTATTTGCCCACTGGCTCAGTCCCTTCTATTGACACCAAATTAGTATCACCATGACTTTGGAATTTCTACTCCCAGATCAGTATATCAGGCAGAACATTCTGGCTACCATGTTCCTTGTAGTAAATGCCATATTCACGTAGGTGTCAAGATATCATCTCATGATTTCGTTGGCCCTCTTCAAAACTAAGGACAATTAATAACAATAAACGCATTTCTAAACCAGATATACTCTTGGGGGCCACCTTAGCCTCTTGTCTATGGATTTAACTCCTATGTGTTTGATGTTTCCATCTCTGCCACCTTCATTCTTTGTCCTATGTCTGGCACGCAGCGCAGTGCCTAGGACATAGTAGGTTCTTCATTCATGCCTTTTTATTAATCCATCAGGCAAAACTTATGTCAATATATCAGGTGTTGTTTACAATCAATGCAAAGAAGTGGCTGTTATTTTGGTTAAATGTTCTTAATTAATTAGAATCATGTTTGTTTGAGTTTCTTTAACTGGTTCTTTGATTTCATCTGTATAGGAAAGTCCCTCTATCAATTAACATCAGTAACTGCTCTACAGCTTAGGCACTTGTATAGGGCACACAGCCTAGTTAAGTAACTTGCCCAGGGTCCCATAGCCAGTTAAGAACTGAGATATGAACTCAGGTCTTCCTGATTCCAAAGCTTGTTCTCTGTCTACTGAGAGGCATCAAATATGAGGCTACAAACATTTCCAGCTGTGGCCCAAACCAGGTTAAGAAAATGGTCTCTGAGGTCCCTTCCAGATATAGATCTAAGGTCTTATGGATTGTATATATGACTAGAATTCTAGCTCCACTCCACTACGATATATGTGTATCCATCCATCCATCCATGTGTGCATATATATATATATATATATATATATATATATATATATATATGTATGTATATATGTATATACACACACACACATGCACATACATACATATACACAGAGATATAGTACATTTACATAATTACATATGTACAATTATATATACATGTATAATCATATATATTATATGCATACACTATATGTATCCATCTATCCACCCATCTATCCATCTGTCCTTTTATCTATCTATCTATCTATCTATCTATCCATCTATCCTCAGACTTCTCCCTCAGGCACTCTCCTTTCCTACATTTTTTTCACCCATTATATCATCTTCTCTCCATTGCATCCTGCTCCTCATACTCATCAGACCCTCCATTTGATACTTTAGCCTCTTTCTTTCATGTTTCCTTTCCATTATTTTCCTACCACTTTTCTGTCCTCTGGAGCTCTATTCAGGAATTCCCTTCCCGTAGCTCAAGTTTATTAAGCTGACCCACTCCTGTCCCCCCAGTAACTCTGGACACAGGAATCCCTATAGGTTATTGACATGGGAGGGGCTTACTGACTCAGCTCTGACCTATGTCCCCTGATACTTTGTGATCAACAATAATTTACCCACTAGTTTGTAGATGACTAGTTTGGATTTATTTTTGATTAAATGTCTAATTCCTAATGTTTTAGGAAGGAAAATAAAGCCCAAGCTCCCTCTTCCTCTTGTCCTGTTTTCTTGAAAACTATTTGTCCTTCTGTTCGGAGTTCCATCAATTTTTCAGATCATAGAGGATGTTGATTTCAGGAATGTCTTTGAATATTGAATGACAAGGGTTTCATTGCATTTTATAAATGAAAAATTGTTGAAACTCTTAATGTCAGAAGGAAGAAGAAAAGAAAGAGGAGGAGGAAGAGGGAATGAAGAAGACAAAGGAGATGAAAGGGAGAAGTAATAAAGGAAAAGGAGGAGGAGGAGGAAAAAAATCTTCTAGAGGTGCACATATCTCTAGAGCAGGGGTGGGGAACCCGCAGTCTCGAGGCCACAAGTGACCCTCTAGGTCCTCAAGTGTGGCTCTTTGACTAAGATTCAGTCAAAGACTGAAAGGCTGCATTTGAGGACCTAGAGGGTCGCTTGTGGACCAATATTCCCCTATTCCTTGGGGTTCTCTCATATCAGAAGGACCACCTGCCTTTGAACTGGAATGTTATCTCCCAGAGGGCAACAAGATTCAGAAATGTGATGGAGTCTCAAGAGATGTATGAAAGGGAAGGATGACTTGCCTTTTAAAAATCTGGACACATCCTGGAGCTGAGGTTTATGGTCTTCCCCATAGCCACAGTGTTCTTCCAATTGCTGAAAAGCATCCAGGTACTCTTTATAGGCATAGGAGGGATAGAGAGTGTGGAGTTTCTTATAGATTTCTTTCCTGAAAAGAACATTTCTTTCCTATAACTGGAGCCTTTTTGGAGTTTTATCAAACAATAATGAGTTCAAATCTGACCTCAGATACTTACTAGCTATGTGACCCTCGGCAAGTCACTTAATCCTCTTTACCTCAGTTTCCTCATCTGTAAAATGAACTGGAGAAGGAAATGGCAAGCCACTCCAGTATCTTTGCCAAGAAAACTCCAAATGGGATCATGAAGTCAGGCACCAATGAACAACAGCAATAATGATGATGATGAATATGTAGACAAAGTTTTCCATATATTATCACATCTGATGGGCATAGAACCTTTTGAGTTAGGTACCATAAATATAATTTTTATCCTAATTAGTCCAACTCTTTCATTTTAGAGATGAGGAGACTGAGGCTTAGAAAGTCAGAATAGCTTGTCTAAGATCATAGGTGGGATTTGAATCCAGGTCCCCTGACACCAAAGCCATCCATCTTTCTCCACTACACCACTGAAAGATTGATGGTATTGAAGGAAAGCATAAAACCAGGTATGATTCCATAGCTGATTGCCCATGAATCCAAGGCTAAAAACTTAGTATCTTTGTAGATAGAGTATCTGTCTCTCATGGTTACATTGAGAGTTCAGATGAGAATATGTAGGCAAAGCCCTCTATAAGTCTTGAGAAAGTACTATTGAAATGTTGCCTTTAATTTTCATTGTGATGTTGGGGGCTGAGCCAACAACCTCCTCTGTAAAGTGAAGAGGCTGGATTAAATATCCTGAGACAGTAAGGGAAAATGAATGTAGAGATGGTTTCATTTGTGCCTTTGTAAGCTTAGCATCTGACACAGTTCTTGGCACCTAATGGCAACTTAGAGATTTAGAGATGGGAATGACATTCAAAGTGATCTCTTCCAAAGCTATCATTTTATGGGTGGGGAAACTGAGACCCAGAGAAGATGAAGTGATTTGCCCATGGTCACACAGAGTGAATGCATGAGAATACTACAGCATAGGGCTGAATTTGAAGTCAGGAAATCTGGGATTGAATCTTAGGTTGGCCATTTTACTATCACATGACTTTGGGAAAGTAATTTAACCTCTCTGGGCTTCAGTTTCCTTATCTGTAAAATGAAGAGGTTGGGCTTGAAGGACTCTAAAATCCCTTCCATCTCTAGATCCATGATCTCATTATTTGTAAGATGATGGTGCAAGACTAAATGAGTTCCAAGGCCCTTTCCATTGCTAAGTCTACTCTCCTTTGAGGGTTAATTTTTATTCATAGCTTGCTGTGGGCAATGAGGGAGGTCAAAGACACCCTGGGAGAGAAGGGCGTGGAAGGAAGAGGTATGGAATTGAAAGAAGATCAAGTCAAAGAGGTGACAAACTTCTTTGGGTTTCACAGTTTTGCCTCAAGTTGCCTCTGCCTGCAGCCAGCAGTTTGTGCCCACCCAGAATGAATCCTTAAGACATCCCCAGAGCTGAAGGAACCCAGGATTCCTTTCTGCTCGAAGGCATCTGGCTGAAGGCTCTGGGGAAATCTCACTGCATTTGGAAGGCTCCTACTGCACACACCGTGTTTCTCTAATTCAAAGGAAATAGGCAATAATGAAATGGCAGGAAGCCTTGTAAAAATGCTTATCCTTCTTTATGCACAGCTCTGGGGTTCTAACCAATTTATAAACATTGTTTTATGAAAAATTTAGATCACTCTTGGAAATGGCTGGAGGAAATGACCTTCTGCTTGTTTTGCTAGTGTATTTTTCCCCCTTCTACAGCTATTGTTGCTAAGGAGGAGATGGCCAACGTTGAGGAATGACTATCTTTCCAACCTACGTATTCCTTTTGTTACCCTTCCCCCGTTCTCCCCCCAAAAAAGAAAGAAACAGAGTCAGCCCATGGCTATGGTTAACAGACCAATCCATGTGTGAAGGATGCTGGCTCTCACCCATGGTGCAATTAGGAAAATCACAGAAAGACAAATTCCATTGACCCTTCCAGTCTCTTTTCAGTCTGATCTTTGGGCATATGTTCCAGTCATGTTTTTCCATGGCTCTTCCTTTTGGTTTTTATGGTGAACTCAAAGGCAAAATTTCATTAGCAATGGGCTTAGTATCCCAAGGGAAGGTTCTCTTATCAAAGAAACTTGGACCTGGATACTCTTACCTCCAATAGCAACGATCAAGGAGGGACAATACCCCTTTGCTAAGCTGAAGGATTCAGATTTCTGCTCCCAGTACCTGGGCAGAAATGTATAGGGAAGGAAAAAGCACCAACCCGAAAGGAAGCAAGCCAGGTTTAGGGGAAAAGTTATTTTCTTGAATTCCTCAGGCCAAGCTGTGTTTGAGAACTCTTAGGTCATGATTGTCAAGTTAGGTGTGGACCATGGTCTAGTAAAAAGGACAAAGGAATGAATAAGGGAGGGCAGTCCTGAAATGGCATTGCATCTGGCATCAGAAGACCTGAGTTGGAATTTGGCCTCACTACTTATAACCTGGATAACTCTGGGATGCTTACTTCACTGAAACCTCAGTTTTCTATCTGTACGATTAGGTGGGTTGGTGAGAAAACCTTTCAGGGTCCTCCCAACTTTAAATCTGATGAAAGATATATTTTCTTTGCTTTCAACCAACCTGTATGTAAGAGTTAGGGTCACTTCAATATTTTTTGGGATAGATGAAAACCAGCTAGTCTATGTACCATGTAACGGGTATACTGAGAGACAACATGGCATAGAGGATCAAGGACCAATTTCAGAGTCAAGAAAACCTGGGTACAAATCTTGTCTCTGAACCCATATTAGTTGTGTAACTTTGGCAAATCACTAAATTTCTCAGGGGTGAAATAGTCTAAATGATAGGCAAATTGCTGATCTGCATCTGGAAAGATTTTTCACACCGGGACTGTCCCACACTGATGGGTGGCAACAGTGTGGTAGGCACTACAATGGTGCCTTAGAGTTCTGTGCTTGGAATCAGGATCTAAATCCAAATCTTGTCTCCAACATTTATGTGTGTCTCTGAAGTAATTTATCCTGTCTGTGTCTGTTTCCTTACCTGTAAAAGGAGGGTGTTGGCCTCTATGATCCCTTTCAACTCTAAATTTTTGATCCTATTAAATCACAAATGAAGATAGACTTACATATTAAATAACAAAGTATTGTTTCTCCAAAATATTATTTTGTCTGTAACAAATGGGATTCAGATTGGTCTAAGGATAGGATATTGAACCGATGATACAATGGAAGGGGAACTAGATCTTGAGTCAGAAAACTTAGGTTCAAATATTATCTTGACAACTTCTGGTTCTTGGGCAAGTTGTTAAGCCTCTATGGGTCTGTCTCCTTATTGGTAAAATGAGGTGGTTGGACTTGAAGGCTTCAAGGTTCCATATCAGCTCTAAATCAATGTTTTTAGTTCATCAAAGCATCAAGGTTTGGAGTTGGAAAGAACTTAAGAAATTACCTAATTCGACTCTTTATTTGACGTTTGGGAAAAGTGAGACCAAGTGAGAGCAAGTGGTAAGGCAAGCAAACTAAAATTCAGATATGACTTTGGAATTCAAGAATTTTCTTCTTTGCCATGTTGCCTCCAACATATAAAGTATTACCCAAGCCCCAGAACCAGAGTCCCCTTTTCCTTTGATGTGTTGTGTGCCCCCCTTTCCTTGTCCACCACTGATGCTTAATGTTGTTTACTTGGTGTTGTTTTGGAAGTAAATTTTTCTGCTCTTTATTCCTTTTTTTCATTCATTTTTATGGGCATGTTGCAATGAAAGACACAATAGTCCAAGGTCTTTCCATAAAGTCCCAAGGAGGGAATTTATAATATGTTACAAAGTTCTCCAGCCCCACCCCCGGGCTTTGCTGGGGACATCTCAGGCCCTCATGTAATGTCCATGACCCTCTACCACAGCCAGAGGATACTACAGTCATAAATTTGAGAGCTATTTGGGGAAACAATTGATGTAATTGGTCCCTAAGGCTGCTGGGCTCAGCTGGGCTGTGTGGAGAAGATAGACAGCAGCTTTTCCAAAAAGCCTTTCCAAAGGCCATGTGGGGACTAGTCTTGAATGGACAAGAGCTCATTGGTGGAGAGAAGCAGGGGAAAGCAACAATGAACTATCTTTCAGGTAACCTCTCCAGCTATTCAGTGCCAATGGGTACTCTGCATGACATTCCTAACAGCTCTTGTGGTTTTGCAAAGTCTGAGATCAATTGTCCCAAACACCCTCAGTTTTAATAATGACTCACATTTCTATGGCACTTTGTGGCTTATGAAACATTTCCCTCATAACAGCCCTTTGAAATAGATAATGAAAATACAAGAATAGAGGATAGCAGTGGAGAGGCAGTCTGGCTAGTAGCTGGAGATCAGGCATGGGGGTCAGGAAGATCTGAGTTTAAGTCCTATGGCTGACACATCCTAGATTATGACAAATGAAAGACACATTAGCCTCTGAATACTTCAGGTATTTCTTTAAGGCTGTGGCTCCCAACATTTCTTGGCCCATGAAACCCTTTCAACAATGACAAAAAATGTTGGGAACCCCCTGGGTAATTTAGTATGCTACTTATGATATTTTGCAATTATTTATGACTTAAGGTACAATTAGAGCATTTTTAGTCTACACCCCTTAGACAACCATCAGGAAGCCTCAAGAGATTTGCAAACTCAAGAACACCATTGCTGTAAGGATACAAGTTACAGACCAAGTACCAATTGGTATCATTGAAACTGCAGGTCTAGTCTCAAAAATTGAGTTATTAGCATATCCATTTTTAAATGGGAAAATACATACAAAAATGCTGTCTGTTGGTAATCAATAAGCACTTATTAAGCACCTACTGTGTGCCAGGCACTACACTAAGCACTGGAGATATGAAGAAGGGCAAAAGATGATCCCTGCCCTTGATCTTAAAATCTATGTATGGTCACCAAACTTCTAAGCAGTAGATCTGAGGTTTGACTTGGGTGCCCCTGATTTACAGTCCAATGTTGTTTCCCATATACCATGATTAGAGCATGAGACTTGGGCAGTTAACAGGATCTTGGACATTGGCTTCAAATTTCTGAGTCTAATTTCCCCGCTATCCTTTCCACCCAGCATGGCACCTGTCTCTGACTTTAAGCATCTACGTGGCCATGGTTCTTTCCTTGTATGCTGCAAAGTACTTTGGAGTCCTGAGATCAATATGAAAATGGATTATAGGTTCCTAGATTTAGAACTGGCAGGGACATGAAAGGTCATCTAATACAAGCCCTCCTGATTTACATATGAGGAAACTGAGGTCCAAAAAGTGATTAGTCCAAGGTCACACAGATGGTATGTGACTGAAGTGGAATTTAAACCCAGAGACCAATTCTTTATCCACTAAGCTATGCTACCTCTCCATTACTGTTTTCTCTACAATTTCCATTACCTACTTAAAAGGTAATGTTGTGAGGGAAATGTTTTATAAGCTATGAAACTCTGTAGAAATATGTCATTATTAAGAATATGGAGTATTTGGGACAATGTTATAGCTGATGGGGCAATGGACTTTGAGTCAGGAAGACCTGACTTCAGATTCTGTTTCACACCAGTTGGGTCCTTCAGTTATTCAATCTCTCTGTGTCTCAGTTTCCTCATCTGTAAAATGAAGATTCAACTCAGTTGCCTTTCAGGGTCCTTATAGCCTTAAATATATGATCCAATAACTCCTAGCTCAGTGCTCATTTCTATATACTCAGAAACTTCTTAAAAGGAGAAAAAAATTCACTTGAATTGGCCATGTCCATATGAGACCAAAGCAACCAGCTTCCAATAATTGCAAATACAATCAGCCTAACTACTTGACTGAACTAAGTGGTGGTTCATGAACATCAAGTTAAGAACCCCTGATCTAGAAGGTATTGCCTCAGCTGTGTATTGAAGAAAGAATGAGATTCAATAAGGCAGAGGAGAAGAGAGAGTGCATTCCAGGAATGAAGGATGGCCAATGCAAAGACACAAAGGTACAAATTCTCATTTTCTACTGGGTGGCACAGAAAGGTAAGATGACTTTTCACAAGACCATAGATTCATAAGAACTAGAACGGAATTTTGTAACCACCTGCTTCTCTCCTTTTTCATTTACAGATGAAGAAAGGAAAGCCCAGAGAGGATAGGACATAGTAACAGGTCAAATGCCTAAGGTTTTATTGATGTGGGAATGCTCTTCACCCATGCAAATTAAAACTTCTCTATAATTTATAGCCTTAGAAGGCTGCTTGATGTGTAGAGGTCAAGTGACTTCTGCAGGATCACACAGCTATAATATAGCCAATGCTAGCTCTAATAATAACTAACATTTATATTGTGTTTTAAGATATACAAAGTACTTTAGCTATGTTATCTCATTTGATCCTTACAACAATGCTGTAAGATAGAGACCATTATTATCCCCATTTACAGAAGAAGAAACTGAAATTGAGAGAGGCTAAGTGTCTTCCTTGGAGGTATACAGTTAGTAAGTATCAGAGATGGAATCTGAAGCGAACTTCCTGACTCCAAGTCCATTGCTCTATCCACCAAGTCACATGGCCCAAATCACAGTAGTAATAAATAGAGGGGCAGCTAGGTGGTGCAGTGGATATACCATATACCATCTTTATATGTTCAAATCTGACTTTAGAAACTTACTATCTGGGGCGGAGCTAAGATGGTGGAAAGTAAGCAGTAACTTCTCCAAGCTCTCCAAGAATTTCATCCTTAAAAGCTAAAAAGTAAATTTGAGCGGATTTAAGAGTGACAGAACCCATTGGGAGATGGAGAGTGACAGATTCCTAGCCCAGAAAAGTGCCTACTCAGATCGGGGCAGGGAGAACACAGAGCACACAGGAGTGGCACCAGTGCGGACCTGAGAGCAGAGTGCAGCAGACTGAGAAGCCCCACCCAGCAGACTCACCCAGCCAGAGACTTCTGCAGCCATCTCCCCACAGAGCGGAGGACCAACAGAACTGATGAGCCTGCCTGAGAAGCAGCCCAGAGAACTGAGAAACTCAGTACTCCTGCACCCTGGAAGCAGATATCCACTCTAAAAATACA
>JAQQSU010015357.1:0-11197 GCA_028627135.1 Pseudochirops cupreus
ATACACACCTCAGCCAATCCCCTTCTTCCACATCAACAGGGGAGTTCATGCCTTCTCAACAGTGGGACAGAGTTTGCACCTTCCACACTTAGCACTTAGCACTACTAAGTGCTAAGTATCCTGATAAACTAATTACTATTACAGGGAGACTGCAAAATTTGTTTTGTGGTATGGTAGAAAGCACCTTGGAGTTAAAGGAATTGGATTCATATCCCACTGTTGGTACTTCCTCCCTCTTTGACCTTGGGCAAGAATTGTTTAAGTTTCCTTATTTGTAAAACAAAAAATTCGAGTTAGATGACCTCTTAAGTCCCTTCTAACTCTAGGCTGTGCTCTGATGATATTCCAATTTAAGTATTTCTGGAAAAGTTTAAAATATGATGCTATTTTGTTAGTATTTTAGTAGTTCTCCTTAAACCATATTTTCTTTTCTTTGAATTTTTAATATGATTTGTTTTTAATGAATATCTCCATGTATGCCAAGAAGAATATTACTGCATCAGAAATGAGCAATCTATAGGGATTAGTTAATAATAAGTGAGATGCTGAAATATGCCATATGGGGTTATTGTTTTTCATCTGTTTTAAATGTTATTTTCAGTTCTGACATTTGAAGTTTCTTGTTATGTAAAATTATTGAAGCGTTTAAAATTTATTTGAACTATTATTTTGCATCAAAATCATAGCATAAAGAATTGACCTTGTAGAGTAACTGGTCCTGTTGTTGGTAAGTCTATTGTGTATTAATGTTAGTGTTATTAATATAACTTTTCAAGGGTAAAATTATTTTGTTTTTTCTTTGCTATTCTGTTCCTGTACTATTCCTGCCTTTCTACCTAATCAAATCCTGCTTGTCCTTTAAGGATCTGCTCAAATCCCATTTCCTTCATGGAGCCTTCTCTACAAATCTAATCCCACTATTCTCCTTTATTTAGATACTTATTAGACTTGTGGACTATACCAGACCAGTTAGTATTTGAGAATCTCATCCTTAAAAGATTGTAAACTCTTTGAGAATAATGACCATGGAGCCAAGATGGTGAAGAAAAGGGATGTTGCCTGAGCTCCCTCCAAAACCCTTCCAAGCAACTTTAAATAATGTCTCAAAACAAATTCTGGAGCAGTAGAAGCCACAAAAAGGCAGGGTGAAACAATTTTCTAGCCCAAGATAACTTAGAAGGTCAATAGGAAAGGTCTGTTGCACCAGGTAAGAGTGGAGTGCAGGTTGTGGCCCAGTAAACCAGCAGTAGTCCTTGGGGGCTATTGAATCAGTGGTAGAGTGGCAATTTCTGGACCTCTCAGTGCACAAATGGTAAAGGGGTCAGATAACTGGTCAGAAGGAGATTATAGGGGTCCCTTTGTTGTCACTGGGGGCAGGACTCTGTTGCATTGTACATACTTGGATCTGGGTCACAGTCCTGGGTCCCAAGGCACTAGCACTAGCACACCAAAGCTTGTAGCTGCAGAGCAGCTGAGACCTTGGTCATAATTTCAGGGTGGAAAAGAGTGCTAGTGATTACTCACAGACAGGCCAGAACATAGGCCAGATGAGTAGTAAACACACTTCTCCCTAGATCTTGCCACCTTGGAAGAACCAAAAACTTACAGGTGCCCAGGATTATCTCTGAAAATAGCTACACCAAAAAAAAAAATTAAAGGTTGGGACAGTACCCCCTCCATTCCAGAAGGAGAGCCTTACTTTAACAGAGTTAAAATTCAAGAAATAGTCTGAAAAATGAGCAAACAGCAGAAAATGATCTTGACTGTAGAAAGCTGGTGACAGCAAAGCTCAAAACACAAACTCAGAAGACAAGAAAATCAAAACTCCTGTATCCAAAGCTTCAGAGAAACTATGAATTGGCCACAGGCCCTGGAATAATTCAAAAAGCTTAAAAATCAAGTAAGAGAGGTAGGGGAAAAACTGATAAAAGAAATGACAGTGATGCAAGAAAATCATGAATAAAGAGTGAACAGATTGGTAAAGGAGGCACCAAAAAATACCGAAGAAAATAACACCTTAAAAACCAGAATAGGCCAAATGATAAAAAAAAAAAGGCACCAAAATCTAATGAAGAAAAAAATACCTTGAAAAGCAAATTGCCAAATGTAAAAAGAGGTATAAAAATTCATTGAAGAGAAGAATTCCTTAAAAGTAGAATTGGTCAAATGGAAAAAGAGGTACAAAAAAATCACTGAAGAAGAGAAGTCCTTAAAAAGTAAAATTAGACAAATTGAAAAGGAGGTATAAAAGCTCACTGAAGAAAATGATTCCTTAAAAATTAGAATTGGGCAAGTGGAAGCCAATGACTTTATGAGACATCAAGAAACAATAAAACAAATCAAAAGAATGAACAATAGAAGAAAATGTGAAAAATCTCATTGGAGAATAATGACCATTGTGTAAATTTTTGTTATGCCCTCCATAATGGTAACATAATAGATATGTCAGTTGTACTTTTTTGTTACTAATTTAATGCACCCAAAATGCTTGGTAGCTGATAAAATATTCAGTCCTTGATTTTTAACTTAGAACCATCACAGGATCCTACACATAGTGTTGGAAGGGACCTCAGAGTTCATTTAGTTCAACCCCTTCATTTTACAGATGAGGAAACTTATTATGAGATGTACTTCAGATTACCTGGTTGGTAGAAATAAATAGATTAGGAGTCTGGGTAATAGATCACAAAACTGACACAGAGGCATGATAAAAATAATAATTAATTTATATAATGTTTTACATTTTGCAAATTGCTTTACATTCTTTATGTCATTTGAGTCTCACAAAAACCCTGATGTAATAATAATGATGGGAAACTTGAATTATACCAATGTTTGATGAACTTCCCTATTTCTTCTAAAAGGAGAGAAGCCAGTAATTTCTTGATATGTCTTAATGATTATCTTATTTTTCAAAAAATGGAGGAAGCAACATAAGGAAATTCTATTTTGGATTTTATTTTTTTTTACAACAGGGAAGAACTGAGAGCTAAGGATATCGTGGGAGAATGTGATTGCTCCATTATGTAGTTTGTAATAGAGGAGAGAATGCCAGTAATAGTTTGACATGAATCCTTGATTTTTGGAAAGCAGATTTCAAAGAGTTCTGAGGAAAGCTAGGTAGGAACCCATGGTAGAATTCAGCCCAGGAGGGATGAAAAGGTCTCAAAAATAAAATTCTGAAGCCAGAAAAACAATTCCAATGAGGGAGAAAAAGGAGAACTGCCTAAAACATTTAGTGTGGATGCCCACGGAACTCACCAAACAAGTCAGATTTTTTGAAAGACACATATAGCAAGTGCTGTCCCGGATATATATGAAATCTGGCTTTCAACTGCACTACTTGTCTAAACTTGCTCCCTTCAAAGTTACCAGTGATCATGATTGGTAAATCCAAAGACCCTTTCTGAGTTTTCATCCCCTGTGATTTATATCTCTGCAGCTGTTGACACTCTCAGCCACCCCTTTCCCCCTTATATGTTTTCTCTTCCCTTGGCTACCATGGTGTTGTTTTAGTGGAATAGAGTACTGGATTTGGAGTCAGGAAAATGTAGGCTCAAATACTGCCTTAGATAGATAATAACTATGTAACCCTGGGCAAGTCACTTAACCTCTCTGAGTCTCAATTTCATCCTCTGTAAGATGGGGATAATAATAGCATCCACCTCATAGTATTGTAGTTAGGATCAAATGAGATAATGTATTTGAACATTTTACAGTCTTTAAACTGATATTTAAGTGTTAACTTTTATTATAGTTAATAATAATATACCTTTTCAGTTTCCTTTGCTGAATCATCATTCATGCCTTAGCACAGGGATTCTGTGTTGACTTTTTTTTTTCTTTGTCCGCTCTTAGTGATCTTCTCAGCTTCAGTGGGTTCAGTTGTCTCTTTGACGATGTTTCCCACACTTTATTGCCTCCTGAAAATATGCCCAAGTCTCTCCCATTCTGAAAAAAAAAGCTTCCTTTTATTCTACCTACCATCCTCTCAGGCTTTTTTTCTTTTCTTCTCCATTCATTTCCTGCCAAACTCCTAGAACAATCCATCTGTCTTCATTGCCTCCATTTACTTTTCTCATCCTGTTTGTCTTCTGACCTCATCATTCAGTTGAACCTGTTGTCTAATAATAATAATGATAATGAAAATAATAACTGACATTTATGTAGTATTTTAAGGTTTGTGAAACATTTGCATATATCACCTCATTTGGTCATCAATCTAGTGAAATGCGTGCTATAATTATCCTCATTTTTCAGATGATGAAACTGAGGCTCAGAAGTTATTTAACTTGTCACATAACCAATATACATCTAATAAATGTCTGAGGCCACATGTGAACTCAAGTCTTCCTAGCTCCACAAAGTTTTGAGTGATTTCTGCAGTCTCATAATTGCCAAGTTTAATGGTCTTTCACTGCTTTTTTTTCCCTGACCAACTTTATTTTTATTCTAAATTTAAGAGGGGGGGAAAGAAGAGAGAGAGAACATTTCAATATACTAAGTAAAATAGTCATTCTTTTTGCTTCCTCTGCAGCATTTGACACTGTTGACAACACTCTCTTCCTACATATTCTCTTCTTTGTGTTTTCATGACACTCCTCTTTGAGTTCTCCACTTACTGGTCTGATTCTTTCTTCTTCGTGTTTGGTGGATTATCAGCCATATCCACCATAACTGTGGATGTACACTAAGATTCTATCCTTCCTCTTCTGTTCACTCTGTACTTTTTATTGGTTATATTGTCTGTTCACTTGAGTTTGACTTAAATGGAGGCAAGGGATAAGATATTTTCCTCATCCCATTAGTCAGTAATGTGACACAGCAGCCAAAAAAGCTTATGTCATCCTTCGTTGCCTTAAGTAGGCAGAATGCCTGAAACAAGAGGGGCAGTGAATTTCCTTACTCTACCTTTGTCAATACCACAACTGAAACATCTCAGTTCTTGGTGCCACATTGTAGGAGGGATGCTGAGCGTGTTGGAACATATTCAGTAGAGAGAACAGAAGGCCAGGATTTTTAAAGATTGATTGAAGGATTTGAGAATGTTAACCTGGAAAAGAGAAAACTTACAAGAGACATTTATATATGTGCTTAGGTATTTGAAGGGCAGTCATATAGAAAGAGGATATGAATTTTTTCTCCTTGGCCTTAGAAGTCAGAACTAGAAACACTGAATAGAAGTTGCAGAGAGAGGTTTAGGTTAGATTTAATAATTTTTGAAAAACTGTTTAATAAGGGGGTGGCTAGGTGGCACAGTGAATAGAGCACCAGCCCTGAAGTCAGGAGGACCTGAGTTCAAATCCGGCCTCAGACACTTAATCATGTGACCTTGGGCAAGTCACTTAACCCCGACTGCCCCTCCAAAAAAAAAAAAGCAAAAAAACCAAACTGTTTAATAATTAGATCTGACTGAAAATGGAGTGGGCTGCCTCAAAAGAAAGTTATTTCTTTCTCATTTGATATTTTTAAGCAAGAGCTAGATGACTATTTGAGTCTACTGTAGGGTGGGACTTTTGTTCAGGTATGATTTAGACTGGTTGGACTAAGTTCTCTTCCAACTCTAAGAATGATGCTCTATTCAATGCAACAGCAACAGCAACAAAAATATCCTTGATAAATAGTGCCTTAAAATTCCTAAAAGTTTTACTTAATAAGTTAAAAACATAGAAATATTGACATTATTTTTGTTTCTAAAATGTTAGGCAAGTATGATATTTTAATTTATAAAGAACATAGCCTTTTGAAAAATTTCTGTACTTAGTGTATGAAACAGGAAATAGAAACTTGGGTTAATCTTATTTCTAATGACTATGACATCTGACAGGAGAACTTTAAAAAATTATAATTCTTAAAATATCTAGATTTTGGGTCATAGATATGTTAGTTCTGACTTTTCATAGAGTCTTTTTCTGTCTCTCTCCCATTCCATCTTCACACACTCTAAAAAGGTTCATTATAAAGAGTCTTATTTGTGCCTGACAATTATCTTGGTTTCAACTAGATCAGTGGTTCTCAACCTGTGGGTCGTGACTCCTTTGGGGGTCACCTAAGACCATTGGAAAACATATTTCCGATGGTCTTAGGAACCGAGACACTGCTCTTCTATCCCTCTCCAGGTGGGTCCGCCTACATGCAGATACGCCCACATATGAGTATTAAAGGGTCGCGGCATTAGGAAGGTTGAGAACCACTGAACTAGATAGAATAGAAAATGTCAATGAAAAGTAGAAGAAAGCCAAGCCACGTTACTTACATTCTAGGTTCCAGAAAAATGGTTTTGAGTCCATCTTTGAAGATTCAAACTCTGACGCTTGGCTATGGGCGTGAGAATTTATTTCAAATGAAAACGTTCTCCGTATTTAAATAATTTTTAATCATCTTTAAAAATATTCATTTCTCCTACTTTGTTTTCTTTCCACCTAAAAGGTCTCAGGTTCCAAATGTCAGAAATGACTTTCTGAGAATATCTTTTGACTACTTGGCAGTCTAAAGTCTAAAACTTTTTTATATTATTTGTTGTTTCATCCTTTCTATTTTGAGTCTAGACAATAATAATTATAACATCTAGGCAATAATAATCTCATGTTAAACGCTGATATGTTTTGCTAAGTTTTTTGGGACAAGGTAGCTTTTCTTTTATAGTAGTTTATATAAGTATACTTTTATGCTTATTTAGAATACTTTTGTTTTTGAGGAAATTAGCTAAAGATTTATATTTCAATTTCTTTTGCATATTTTTCCAAACATTACCCTCTAGAATAACTCCTAATTCTTTTTAGTTGATATCTTCAATGTGATTAACAAGTAATAAAACCATTGAGAACAAAAGTAATCTGTAGGCTTCAAAGTATGTCAGTGAACAGATATTACTTATATGACATGAAATATTTCATTTTCCTGCTGCTGTTTTCCAATTTTTAATGTTGATAGGTAATTAAAATTAAATGGCTTTGACAATACATGTAATTAGATTTTTTGTTTCATGGCCTTATTCTCCAGAGTCTTATTCTATTCACTATAGTTTTGTAGAAATGTTCTTTTTCATTAATTATTAAAAGAATAGTGCTTCATGAAATATTGATTGGTTAGACATTCCTTTCTAAAATGTAAGCTGAGCAACAGGCAATATTAGGAACATTTTATTTTTAAAAAATTCTTTTTTAATATTTTGATTTCACAAATGTATACAAACAAGGATTTTTCTCCATACGAAGTGTAATGGGGTAACTGTTGCATTCACAAAAAGCTAGGAGTGTCTGAATATCTGCTTCTAGGAGAACTGTGATGTCATGTGAGGGAAATTCCTGAGAGAGACAGATTGTGGAACATGCATAGATGTCCTCTGGTTCTGGTTGTCTAATATTTTAAAAGGACACGCTTCGATTTAGTACCAGGGCATTTTAAAAGTTACGTCAGCTTCAGCTATTATCTCTTTGCCTCATTACCTTCTGGAATATCTTGGTGGCATAGTTCTTGGTGTCTGGCAAACGGAGTGGAGACTCCAACTTTGGGAATTTTGAAAGACTGGGAGAATAAATAATAGGAATCCAAGAATCATAATCCAGATCTGATATTGCAGCTAGCTCAGCATTGATGCCTAGAGGAACAAGGAGTAATCTTTGAGGAGATCTTCAAGTGTCCCACCCAGTGAAAGCTGAGACAAGGACTCCTCCACCAGCAGTGCTGTGTTGGGATATGAACATTTTGGGACCAAATAAGTATTGACCTAAGCCGAGCTTATGCCACCCAGAGACCAAGATGGTATAAGGGAGAGTATGCCCTAGAAATGTAGGAGGAAACATTTCTGTTTTAGTTATTTATTTGCAGTAAATATCCTTTGCAAATGACACTATGCTTTAATCGCTCCTGTGTCTTGCATATCTGAGCTATTCTGCTGATCAAATTTTCTTTTCTTTTTTAATTCGCAATTTAATGGTCACTACTTTATGGATAGTTTGAGACCTAATACTGCTAGGGCTCCTTCCTATTTTTTTTTCTTATTCCCTAAGAGTCAACTTTTAAAAAATTGAAATAATAACTTTCTTAAAGTCGTAGGATATACACTAAAAAACAATATTGATCTTTCCATAAATTACCAACAAAAATCAGCAGGAAGAGACAGAAAAAAAATTCCATTCCAGAATCTGTGAGTGCAGCTACAAGGTGATATTCCACACACAGGAACTGTATGAACGCGACCACTAAAGGCTATTTATTTTTGACTCCTTTCTTCAGATGTCCTTTACTGAGTATGACTTTCACTGTATTTGGATCAGTAAAGGGTATGTTTAATATTTCTGATCAGATCTTTGTTTTTGTGGTTTCATGTTCAACCACGTGAACAATTTTTGTAAAATTGTTATGAGGTTCTACAAAATACACACATTCCTTTTAATGACAAATCTCTTCAGGTTTTATCTTATTTTTCACATCTTTTTTTTGGTGGGGGGTTACATGCAGCATATTGAGGTCCTTGGCCATGATATTTTGCTTTCTGTTTCTTCCTAGGATTAGGTTAACTTTTTCTTCCAAGTATTTAAGTGCATTCCATTTGGTGCATATATTTTAAATAATAATTATCATTTGTAAGGTATTGATATTATTTCATTATCTGTGGTATCTTTAGCATATCTTTACTCTCCCTAATTATCTCTTTTAACTGTGTCTGTCTTTACTATTGCCTTCTTTGAAATCATAATTTCTATGCTTGATTTTTGCTTTTTTGAATTTATTTGTAACGTAATAAATTCAGTGCCAACCTGTCATTTTGAATCTATGTGAAACTTTCTGTTTCATGTGTTTTTTGGATACATATGTTATTGGATCTACTCTGCTACTCTATTTACATTTACTAATTATGGATTTCCCTTCATTTCCATCTGCTTTTATGATTGCTAATTATGTATTTCCGGCCATCACAACTTCTCATACTTTTTCCTCTTTTTCTTCCTTTCCTTATTCTACTTTTTTTTTTGTTTTCTGAACTCCAGTTTTCTTTGTAACTTCATATTTTATCTTTTGCTCCATTTTCCCCTGAACTTTCTGTCTTCTTTATAGTCAAGTTTTGTTTTTTTTAAATGCTTAGCTTCTGCGTATTAGTAGTTGTGGGATTACTCCTTTCTTTTGGGTTTACCTTTCGGGCTTCTCCTAGCCATAGTATTTCTTCATAGCATTAAGTGTTTTCTTTGTTCCCTCATATTTTCAGCCTCATTCTTTGGGTTTTGATTTGGGGCTTGGGCCAGTCTTTTCTGTCACTCTTGAATAGATTGAATACTTCTTGTTTTGTCCTGGCTCTTTAATCTGTATTCAATACCATGCTGAACTGGATGGAGCAGCTTGGTGGATGGTACCTCAATTCTTGATTTCTACCACAGTCCTCTGTGGGGTATGTATGGCACTCTCTAGACCAGTGGTTCTCAGCCTGTGGATTATGTTCAATTTGTAACAATGAAAATACATCCTGCATATCAGATATTTACATTATGATTCATAACAGTAGCAAAATTACAGTTATGAAGTAACAACAAAAATAATTTTATGGTTGGGGGTCACCACAACATGAGGAACTATATTAAAAGGTCACCGCATTAGGAAGGTTGAGAACCACTGCTCTAGACTCTATCTCTTCCTCTCATGGTCTCCAATGGGAAGTTGTTTCTGTCCCTTGCTATGTGTCTGACATCTCTTAGTCAAGGTATTGAAGATCATATTGGTTTCAGGCCTTCTTCACATCTTTTTTGGCACTAGTACTCTTGGTATTCCAAGGAGTGCATGGCCAGGCCTTCTCTTCTTGTGTAGGTCACACTATAAAGCTGCTTAAAAATCTTATGGGTTAGGGTCAGGAGCTGGCTTCAGGTCTTGATTTCTGGCTCTAACATTGATTCATCTTCTCTCACTCTCCCCAGTACTCTGTACCTATCGATAAAAATTCTGTCTCGCCTTAGGTCTGTTTATGAGAACTCATGCTGTATTTCCTAGTGGGACTTTTCTAACTCCACTCTCATCCAGTAGTTTTTTTTCCTGCAACCCTTGAGTTTATTTGTGAGTATGTATATTGTTTGCATTGGTCTTTCTCAGATCCTTTTCACAGGATCCTAGTCTTGACTTGGATTTCTCCATGATCTTTCTTTTCACTTGGAAATAGTAACATTTTCATTAGCTTTACTTTGTAATAATGCATTATCTATGACCCATGAAAAGAAGATTCCCATTAAAAGTGGGTATTCATTTTTATTTTTCCCATAATTATTTTTACAAGGGGGATGTCCTTGTCTTTGAAATGAATTTTTTCCCTCTTCTATTCTGTTTTTATTAAATGTGAAATTGTAGGGACAAACAGTAATTTGAACTATTTTTCTGTCTAATGGTATTCTTTAAAAATGGGAAACCTGAGGTCATTTACATTTTGAACTTATTATTACCTGTCAATGAATTTGAAGTAATTTAATCGCAGGGTAATGAAATCTGTAGTGTACATTTTTTCCCCTGCCATACTCACTCTCAGAGAGCCCATTTTGAAGGAGATTTCTCTGTAACTAAAGACAAAAATGAAAAAGGCACAGTGGTTAAAAAAAAACATTTTCTGTCAGCACAAACTTCTTTTTTTTTAATTCATTTATTTATTTTCTTGTTTACATCATTCATTTCCACAAGATTTTGAGTTACAAATTTTCTCCCCATCTTTCTCCCACCCACCACTCCAAAACAGCCATCCCATTGTATAACCCCTCCCCCAATCTATTCTCTCCTATGTCCTCCCCCATCACCCCTCTGACTTTGTGGTAGGGCAAGATGGATCTCCCTACTGCAGTGCCTCTATATCTTAATTCCCAGTTGCATGTAGTTAATAATAATAATAATAATAACATATATATATATATACATATATATTTTTAACATTTGATTATAGAACTCTAAATTCTAAATTCTTTCCCTTCCTTCCTCATCACCCACCCCCACTGGAAAGACAAGCAATTCAATACAGGCTGTACATGTGTAGTTAAGCAGAACCCCTCCACAGTGGGCACATTGTGAGAGACTGATTATATGTCCCTCCTTCCTATCCTGCCCCCACCTTGTTCTATTCTCTACCCTGTCCCTGTCCCTTTATAGAAGTGTGTACTTCCATCAACCCTTCCCCCCACCTTGCCCTCCCCTCCGTCATCCCATCTCTCATCGCCATCCCCCCTACTCT
>JAQQSU010015358.1:0-11197 GCA_028627135.1 Pseudochirops cupreus
TCAGTTCCAGGAACAGACAAGTTATATCAAATGACTATAATATAAAAACAAAAGAGAGGCAAAAAATGTGCATTTTAAACCTATTGATACTCATTTCAAACAGAGAGCTGGGCCTTCCCAAGGCCCTTTGTGATGTCCTAAGCCAGATAATAGAATTATACTTCAATTTAATGGAATGGGTATTTTGTTAGCCCCACCCCATCTTCTGTACAGAGCACTGTGCTAGGCACTACAGGGGGATAGAGATGAAAAGCGATACAATCTTGGCTTTCAAGTTGTTTGTATTTTACTGGGAACTACAAGGCAGGGGTGGGCAGATCACACATATACTCTAGGAAGACTTGAGGAAGCAGAGAATCACCACAAGACTGACAGCAGCCTTCACAGAATAGATGGTGCCTCAGCTAAATTCTGGAGGAAGAAAAAGGTTCTGAAAACCAAGGGTGAGGAGGAAGTGCAGACCAGGCGTGGGGCATACTCTGTGGGAATGTCCTTAGTAAGGCAGGGTCACCTGGAAGATAGCTGATGACTACATATAACTGGAGATTGCATTCGTATGAAGGCAGCATGGCAGAGTGAAAAGTATGATGGATTTTAAATCACAGGAGCTGAGTTCAAATCCTGATTCTATTACTACCTATATGACCTTGAACAATCCACTTAATCTTTATGGGCATCAATTTCCCCTCTTGTAAAATGAGGGAGTTGGATTAGGTAACCTTCTAATAGCCCATTTCAGCTCAAAATCAATGTCCTGTGAACCTCTGGTCTATGAGAAGTATGGAATTCACTCAACCCTTTTCTTTAGAGGCCCTTTTCTTCTGCTTTCTCTCACTTGGACTTCTAACTAAGTCAGAACTTTAGTCTTCCAATTGGAGGATGCTCTACATGATGATAAGAAACAGCCTTCTCCAAAATCACTAGTTATCTCATAATTGCCAAAGCTAATGGCCTTGTCTCAATCTCTAACCTTCTTGACTTCTCTATAGCCTTTGGCACTGTCAATTCCCCTCTCATCTGGGATACACCCTGCTCTCTGGATTTTTATAACTGGGCCCACCTTTTCCTGGTTCTCCTCTGAACAGTCTGACTGCTCCCTGTCTCTTTTGTTGCATCTTTATCCACGTCACACCACCTATATGTGGATGTCCCTCAAGGCCCTGTCTTGGGCCCTCTTCTCTTTTTGCTTGCACTGGTGATTGCCTCCCTTGGCTTCAATGATCATCACTATGCAGATGATTCCCACATCTGTCTATCCAGGCCTAGGCCCATCTCTTGAGCTCTAGCTCTATCACCAAATGCCTCTTGGACATCTCAAACTGGTTGCCCCACAGGCATCTCAAATTCAATGTGTCCAAAAAAGAGCTTATTGCCCCACCTCCCCCCACCCTGACCCACTTTTGAAGGTCCTTGTTTACTGTCAAGAGCATCACATTCTTCCTGATGTACAAGCTTGAAAGCTCAGAGTCATCTTCAACTCCTCTCACATACTCAATGCACATACCCAATCTGTGGCCAAATCTTCTTTCTACCTCCATAATATCTATGTCTCCTTCTGTCCACTCACAACCACCACTCTGCCTGCCTCAAGTTTCTCCCCCACTCCAAGCTCTCCTTTACTCAGTTTCTAAAGAATAGGTATGATCATGTAACTCCTTTTCCACTGCTAAATAAACCCCCATAGCTCCTTAGTACCTTCAGCATCAAATATATATTCCTGTTTGGCACTAAAAGCCCTTCTCAACTTGGTCCCTTCCTACTTTTCCAGTTTTCATATACTTTATTCCCCACCTTGCACTTGATGATCCAGCCATACTGGATGTTGCTTGCACACCTTGCTCTTTCTTGCTCCATCTCCTGTCTCTGGACTTTTACACTGTCTGTCCCTCATACCTGGAATGCCTTTCCCCTTTCCCAGCTTCCTTCCAGACTCTCCTCAAATCCTGCTGCCACAGGAGGTCTTTCCCAGTATCACTGATAATATAGATATAGCTAGAGAAGATATAGCTAGAGAGGATGTAGATACGTCTTCTATATACCTACTTCTTTACATGTCGTCTCCCCCATTGGAATGTGAGTTCCTGGTGGGCAAGAACTCTTTTTTGGCCTTTCTTTACATGCACAGTGCTTAGCATAGTACTCAGCACAAAGCAAGTGTTTCCACAATCATCAATGTGACCTAAGAAGCATGCAGTGAAGATAACAACTCCTCTCTCTGGTTGGCAATTCCCATATCTCGACCTCCAAATTTCTTGATCCCCAAGGTAACTGTTGAAGTCTCAGGAACACTGTTTAGTGACCTGCACTTAGGGAAAGAAACAGAAAGTCAGCAGAAGGCAAACAGTTTGGAGACTCAGTATCAGGGCTGTCTTTGCAAATTGTTTTCTGAACTCATCTGGCCATGCTCTGATGTGGCACTGTTGTTGGGGCTTGGAGAAAAGCAGTGTTGAGAACTCTTGATATAGGAACTATCTTTGCCAGTATAGATAAAAAAAAAAGGCTCTAAGACTAAGGAGATAAGTCCTAGGGAGTTAACGTGAGAGGTTAAGTCACTTTCCCTGGGTCCCAGAATTTTTAACTAACAGGCAGAATTTGAACCCCTGCTTTTCTGGTGACAGATAGGTGACACAGTAAATAGGGTACTGGACCTGGAGTCAGGAAGACCTGAGTTTAAATCTTACCTTGGACATTTAATAGTTGTATAACTGTGGGAAAAAATCACTGAACCTGTCTGCCTCAGTTTCCTGAATTATAACATGATAATAGATAAGAATAGCACCTACCTCCTGTAATAGTAATGTAATTTGATGCCTTTGCATTGGCTAAGCTAACAGGTACTTAGTGCCTAGTTTGAAATTAATTAGACCAAGCCTCTGTTAAGAAACAAAAGGTATGAACCCCTGTTGCTGATGTAACAGGAAGTTGCTGAGGTAACAGGAAGGGGCAGAACAGGGAGGAGCTAATAGGTATATAAGGAGAAGCCCTAGCTGGAATTTCAGATCTTCTTAGAGCCAGGTTTTGGAGGCTGAGGAAGAGAGGCCCAGGCTGGAGAGAATGATTTTTATTTTGAGAATCTGGATGAAGTGATTTTGATTCTGGAAACCAGCTGAAACTTCTGCTGAGTCCCAGGGCCAGCTGGACCTGCTGCTGAGCTGCTGAGTCTGAGGGCCAGCCAAGATGCTGAAGATTTCTGAAGACCAGCCAGAGCTGCAGAAGACTGAGGAAGAATGACTGTGGTGTCAGTATTTTGTCTGTTTGTGGCTTTGGTAAACCTTGACTTCCCAAGGACAGAGACTGTGAAGGATTTAAGGTGACCTGGACACTGTGAGCTTCAGTGTGGGACAGGAACTGCACGGAGAGCTGGACAAGGACCTGGGAGCTGTCTGCTGTTGAACCCAGGTGACAGTTTGGTGAATCCAGGTAGGAGCTGGGACCATGGAAGGGGATCCAGGGAATCTGAGAGACCACCCCGAGTCAAGATGAAAAGACCTCTCTGTGAATACTGAATTATGACTGACCTTAATATGAGGTTTTGCTTTGGGACTCACTTTGGGAAGAATTGTGTGATTTGGCCAGATGAGACTCTGGGCAGCTGTAGAGCTCCCCCCCACCCCCTTTGAAAACCCAGATGGTAGTGCTTCCCTACCTGGTAACTAACTAGGTATGGGTGTAATGGTCAGACAGCTGTAAGCCCTGTCTGCTGAATTGTGTAATTTATTTGTGATTGTACTTTGTGATTGAATTAAGGACTCTGTGATTGACTAAATGAATGTACTACCCAGGGATGGAGTACTTTGATTTTTGTATTTTGTGTCCCTTAAGGAGGCAAGCCTCCTTAAGAATGATTGAATGACTGAGTCAATTGAATAATTGAGTTACTAAGTGATTGACTGACTAAATGATTGTACTTTGTTCAAAACCATGTGACCACTGTGGTGAAAACTATGTGGCCATTTTTGTGATAAGTTGTTGTGAATGCTATATTTTTATTTTCTGTGATAAGTTATAATATTGTGAATGCTGTATCTTGATTTTCAATGAATGTTTTGCTATGATTTGTTATTGAATAAATAGAGTGTTCACTATAATATGTAATCAGAACCTGGAAAGCTGCTCATGCGTGGCTTTACACCTCCCTGGGTCAATATGAAGATAAAATATCTGTAAAATACTTAGCACAGTGCCTAGCACATAGGAGGAGCTTTATAAATGTTTTTTTTTTCCCCTGCCTTCCATCCCAGTTCAAAATCAAGAACTTTATATACTGGACCACATTGCTGAGGTATAGTAACAGGAATAAAACTTTTGTTATAATATGGTGTTTTTCCCAGAACACTAAGTATGGTACAATATGAAGATAAAAGGAACCACAGAACAGTGGCACATTGGATAAACTGGTGCTCCTGGAGCTGGGAGGGCCTGAGCTCACATCCAGCCTCAGATATCTACTAGCTATGTGACCCTGGGCACTTAACCTCTCTTTGCCTCAGTTTCACCAACTGTAAAATGGGGATAACATTGTGTCCATCCCAGGGTTGTTGTGAAGATCAAATGAAATAATGCCTACAAAGTGCTTAGCACAGGACCTAGCATATAATGGGTGCCATATACATGTTAGCTATTCATTTAAACATAAGTCCCACCCCCTTGACATACATCCCTAAGACAGAAATCTGGAAATGATTGTAGGGTTTATCTAGTCCACTCCTCTCTTTTTATGGAGGGAGAAGAAGGGATTTGCCTAAAGTCACAACTAGCAATCTTTCCAACCAGAATGTGACATTATTAATCAAGGAGTCACCTTTTCATCCACCTACCCCATCTCTGGGCTAGGTTTCTGGGGCATATGGTAAAAGTCTCTAGGGTGTTCAGGGAAATTCACTGAACCAAACCATTTGGGGCCTCAGTTATAGCTCGTCCCTACCTCTTATTGTTATGAGTTTCAGCAGGTAGGGAGGGGGTGAAGAATTGTCATACATTGGCAGTTGCTCTCTGTTGTTGAACTGACTATGTACAGCCACAATTACTTGACTTACTCAGGCCAGAAATGTGCTTGTGCCTGAATTACCAAGATAATTACACCTTACCCCAGAGCAGCAGCTGATTGAAAACTCAGGAGCCTGATGGCAGCACTGCTCAGGGTTGATTTGTCTTGATTTGCTCCCAGTTTTTTGGAAAGATCTGAAAACTTACGGTTCCAGAGCTCCTGAGCCATTTGGCCCACAAAAGGTTCATTTGCAGATTAGGAGCAAACATAGAGTTATGGCAAAGAGTCAGGGGCCTGAAGACTGCCAGGACACAAGAAGCACACTTAGGTTGCTTCAAGCAGCAGATACAACAGGAAGGCAAAGACAGGAAACTGCTGCAAAATCTAGTTGGGATGTGTATGTGTAGGGGAAGGAATGAATCTATAGAGGGGATGAGGGGAAAGGTTTATATTATTAGCAGTTTAAATGCATCATGGTCTCTGTTTAAATACAATCTTGATGAATTGTTCCTAAACATGGTATTGATCTGGGTAATCAATCTTGGAGCTTTTGTCAAAAAGGATTTTTTTCACCAAAACTACAATATCGATTACTTGCATGAGTACAAGGATTGAAGAAGAGGGAGAAGCATTTGAGTAGACCTGCCAGGGCTGGGGTAGGCCTGCCTCAATCCTGGAGCTGCAGACTTAAGCCTGCCAGGCCCCCCACCCAAAGAGTTCATTGGCAAACTTGTGGCATTTACAGAGGCCATGCTTCAATGAGCTGAACTCCAGTCCTTTCAAACTAAGACAAGACACCAAGATGTCTGAGGCTGGTCTGCAAAGGCTTCCTAGCCAACCTCAGAAGCAAGAGACAGGGACTGGCTGCTGATAAAGAGGAGTCTTGCTAGGTTCCAGGTCTCCCATGCTTACAGAATGCAATCTAACCATACAATGCCAGGGAATGTAGGGTATATACTTACATTCCAGACACTGTGCACAGACATTTGACATAGGAAGGAAAGCACAGAAGCACTTAGCAGTGACTAGAGGACTTGAAATGCCAGGGCAAATCAAATATCTTTTTTTTCACCACCAAGAAATGGCCTGAGAAGAAAGGGTACATGATGTGACCAAGTGGCAAACAGAGGCAAAGCTGCATCTTTCCTTCCTCAGGAAACTTTGCTGCCTCCACTGGCTGTCCTACAGTTTCTTTAAAGGGGCACTGTCTAATGTCTTGAAGGATAAATTAAATGAACTTTCTGCTTTGCAGCTACATGACCTATACAGGGGCATGGTGTGGCAGAGTCATAACTAGGTGGGGTATCCAGGGCTTTGCTATTGGGGAAAGCACATTTCCTCCCTAGGACCATTCAGAGAGTGCCATGTCTCTGTGCTCATGGTCTGACCCAGACTCCCACAGAGGGAGAGACAGACTGGGAGAAGTGGATCAGGGGCTGTTGGAGGACACATGTCGGAGGACACGAAAGGGCCAATTCCCCCCTTTCACCTCTCTACATTACCACTACCCCCTCTACCAACTGGCTTCTGTGTCACACATACTCACTCCTCAAGTGAAAACAAATTCCTAGCTCTGCCTTTTCTGAACTGAGACATTTATTTTGGTAATAAGACTTCTTAGGGCAGGAGAAGCAGGTAGAGTGTCAGCATGGCTTTGTTCCCTGGAAAGCAAGCGCCCCAAGAGTTTCTCTTTGCAGTGACTCTTTGAGGTCAAAACAAAGGCAATGCCAATCCTAACACAATGAAGCTACACTGTAATGTTTGTCTGAAGATCTTAAAGTGTCTTTGATGAAATGGGAGAACAAAGTCAGAAATCTTGACTTTTAAAGTTGGACAGACACATAACTGACTGTATGTGATCCTCATGCTCTGAGTGACCTTAGGCAGGTCACTTCAGTGTCAGAGTCCTAGTCACCTCATCTGCATAACGTGACATGGGGTTGGACTAGATCTTCCTAATGTCCCTTCTGGTTCTAAATCTGCCATACTGCATGACTCAGTGACCTCCAAGGTTGCTTCAAGCTTTCATTCCTATGATCCTGTCCATAGAAGTATTCAATTAAGATAAAACAATTTCCACTTTCAGAAGGTAGTAAAATATATTAAGAAATATTTAAAAGTCATAAGTGTATCTCGACCTTCTTTTCTTGAAAGAAATGCAGTAATGAATCTACATGAAAAAGCCTTGGAAATGGTTGGTCATTCTTTAAAAGATCACAAAATGATGCCATTTCCATAGGAATTCAAACATTGAAGAGGAAGTAAAATATTACTCTGAATTCACTTTTACATTAAACTCTGAAATCTGAAAATTAAAACTCTTCTCCATTTCCTGAATTGGTATAAAGTAGGTGCTTTAGAGTTGCCATATAACCAAACAGTATAGTGAATTGGACATGAAGTCAGGAAAAGCTAGGTTCAGATGGTCCCTTGGACACTGCCAAGCAGGGCCTCAGAGATGAGTGAGTCACAGAGGTGGAATAGTTTTTAAGATGAGAGGATATTAGATTTGTAACTGGAAGGGAACTTTGTGGTCATCTAGGCTAGGGCTTTTTTACCTTCTGGGGGTCATGTACCCCGTTAGAAGGCAGCTAGGTGGCGCTGCAGTGGATAGAGCACTAAGCCTGAAGTCAGGAAAACTCATCTTCCTGCGTTCAAATCTGCCCTCAGATACTTCCTAGCCATGTGTTTGTCTCAGTTTCCTCATCTGTTACATGAACTGGAGAAGGAAATGGTGAACCACTCCAGTGTTTTTACCAAAAACACCACCACTGCCACCAAATGGCGTCACAAAGGGTCAGACAGGACTGAAACGACTGAACAACAACAAAACCCCTTTAGAAGTCTGACAAAGCCTTCTCTTCTCAGAACAATATTTTGTTTGGATTTTTAATTTATAACTGAAGGAAATTATAAATTTCAAAGAGGTTATTAAAAATAAAGACATAATATTTCCCCTTCCAAGTTCCAGGGATTCCACCCCTAACCCAAAATCTCCATGAACCCTAAGAACCTTTGATCTAGTCCAACATTCTTCTTTTACAGATAACAAAATTGAGCCCCAGAGAGGACGAATCACTTGCCTGAGTTCACACAGGTAATAAGCTGAGTTAGAACTAAAACCCAGTCTCCAGAGGCCAAATATGACGCTCGTCTGTCTGTTAATGGAGATTCCAACTCAAACCATTTGCACATCTTAGAAACAAAGATAGTTTTCCCCAGAAAACCTGTTGGTTAAACATGCTATGCAAACTCATCTATCCCATGTAGGCAATGATTGTCTCTTTATCTACTCCCACTTTATAATTATTAAGTCCGTTTCTTGACTCCAGGGATTAAAGACCAAACTAATTTAAAGCTCATAAAGGAAAGCCATCCTCAGGTTTTTGTGGGAATGGAAAAAGTGTGCTTATTCACTCCAAACCCCAGCAGCAGCTAATGGAAAGCTGTTTTCACTATTGATGGTTTCAGAGCATGTCCTGAAGCATCCTGAAGACCTTCAAAGGAAGAATTAGGCTCTCTTAGCATATGACCCAAACTGATGAGTCTCAGGGTTGATCATCCTGGCCTCATGATCACTTGGAAAAAAAATAAAAAGATATGAACAATGACAGAAAAAGGGCCCTAAACATACCAAACGTATCAGGAGGGGGATGAAGTATGTTGTTTAACAATATGTGGTTGCTACCACAATATAGTGCATGCTTCAGGCACACTGGGAGATGTTTCCCAATATGAGATGGAGAAATTTCTGGGATATTTGAAAATAGATTATGCTGCCACTTTTCCCTTCTGGGACTCCTTTCAGGGTTCTGCAATCCCAGCTTCAAATTATAAATCTTACAAATAAGCGATAAAAATAAGGACATCAAATTAATCCTATAAAAGAACCAGATGTGGGACTCTTTTTTTTCTTTCAAAGTTAACTAATGTTAAAATATGCCTTGAAAGTTCCTGGGGTTAAACACAAAATGCAATTGAAGGCTCTCAGGGAATTGGGGCGCTATCTATCACATGTATGCACCAGACTGAAATGTGGCTGACTAGGATGAGCTAAGCAAGACCACAGCCATTTCAAGGTTCAGAGGAATGGTCCTGGATTTCCATTTTAGCTTCTCAATTTTTAAGGCTACTCTCTTCCATGGAAGTTTTACACCTGATTTTTCATGTCCTATGTATTATTTAAGATCTAGAAATAATGCTCTCCTTTGAACTAAAAGATGTCAAGCCTGGCTCATGAGGTTTCAATATATATTGGCAGAGGCCCATTTAAATGTCTCTCATTTTTAGGAAATATTTACAATGTATATACCCCAAGAATATCCTTTATTCAATAGACAGTCATTGGATCAGCTTATACTAATGTGTCCTCAGAGTAGAAATTAAGTCAGGGCTTTTAAATTCTGCATTAATAACCTTCATTTGTGAAAGATATTAGATAACTGTCCCAAAGAGAACCTTAAATACTGCTCCTCACTTGGCCTGCTGGGGCCAAAAGGAAGAAATCTAATCCCCTCCACCACATGACAGCCCTTTAAATACTTGAAGACAACTGTGAAATTAATTAAGGACAAATATAAATTTCTGTCCCTAGATTAAAAAAAATCAACTTCACAAGTACAAGACTGAGTGAACATTGCTAGGAAAACAATTCATATAAAGACGATCTGGGTGTTTTATTGGACAGCAAGATTAGTGTGAGTCAACAGCGCCACAGGGTAGCCCAAAAAAGCTAATGGGGATGATGGGATCCTAGGCTACAGTAAGAAGCATGGTGTCCAGAATGACAGAGCTAATAACTCTATTAAAGTCAGCTCTGGGCAGGACTCAGAGCTTACTATACCACAGTTTATGGAAAGCCACAGAAAAGCCCAGGAAGGCGAGAGGCCAGAAGGACAAGACATGCAAGAACTGGTTGGAAGAACTGGGAATATTTTCATTTCGGACAGAAAGAGCAGAGAGAGATGGCTACTGTTAAGTGTTTGAGTTGTGTGCAAGAATAGTTGTGTTTTGTCATGCAAAACTCCAGCCAGCAGAACTAGGAGGAGCAATGGGTGGAAGCAGCTGAGGGGCAAATTGGAGCTCTGCCTAGAGAAAAAACTTCCCAGGAATCAGTGCAGTCTAAAGGTGCATGAGATATCTGTCTCTAGAGGTAGTGAGAGGGTCTCAATTCATCTTTTAATGAGCCAGGAAATGAAGTCACTTATTGTGGATTGATTCTCCAAGGAATTCACAAGAGAAATCAAGCAATCTGAGTCTGAATCCCAGCTAGGTGATCTTAGGAAGTCGCCTAACCTCTCTGTGTGGAAGGTTTTCTCCCTTTTTATCCTGCAAATAGTAACATTCACATTCCTTCTCTTAAAAGTTTGTCGTGGGGAAAGCATTTTATAAACCTTCAAGTCATATAGAAATATGACCTCTTGCAAATAATGCAAATAATGGTGTATAAAAGTCAAATCATAATGTGATACAATGTTTTGAACTGGATGTCTCATAAGCATCTCTGACCTGACATGTCCAAAATTGAATCCTCCCACACATGTCCTTCTTCCATGTTTCTCCAATGCCGTCAAGGGCACCACCATCATCCCAGCCACACAGGTAGGTGACCCAGGTGTCACTCTTGACTGCTCTCTCTCCTTATTGTCACTTCCCCAATCACTTCCTAAATTTTACTTGTCATTTCTCTCTCCACAACATCTCTTCTATACATCCCCTTCTCTCCACTCACATGCCTACCAGTCTGCTTCAGGTTTTCATTGCTTCATGCCTAGATCATCACAATATCTTTCTAATTGGCCTCCTTACTGCAATCCATCCTCCACACATCTGTCAAAGAGGTTTTCCTAAAGCACAAGGCTGGGGTGGAGCCAAGATGGCGGCGTAGGAGCAGCAACATATTGCAGCTCTCACATAGCCACCCCAAAATACCCATAAAATATGACTCTAAACAAATTATAGAACTCCAAAATGCACACCAATATACTTTCTGCTAAAGCCAGCTCGGCTTCAAGGAACCATCTCAGCTCTGGCAAAACAGAGGGCAAAATAGAACTTGAAAGAATTCATCAGTCGCCTCTTGAAAAAGATCCCCAAAAGAAAACTCCTAGAAATATTATAGCCAGGTTCCAGAATCCCCAGACCAAGGAGAAGGTATTGCAAGCTGCCAGGAAGAAACAATTTGAATATTGTGGAAACACAATTAGGATA
>JAQQSU010015359.1:0-11197 GCA_028627135.1 Pseudochirops cupreus
AATACTGTTGTGCTACGAGAAATGAGGAGGCTATGGACTTCATAATTACCTGGAGAGGCTTATACAAACTGATGCTAAGTGAGAAGAGCAGAAGCAGGAAAAATTTGTACACAATCACAGACACATTGTATGTGTGACAACCAACTTTGATAAACTGGATTCTTCTCAGCAACGCACAGTTATAAGACAACTCTACAAGTCTCAGGATGGAAGGAGATGTCTACATTCAGAGAAAGATCTAGAAAGAACAGAGTTTAAATGCAGATTGAAGAAAACTACACGCTATTGTTCTTTTCCATGTTTGGTTTTGTTTCTTCTTTCCCATCGTTCACTCCATCAGTGACAACCCTTCTATACAACCAGACTAATGTCCAATGTGAAAGTATTTGCACATCCTGTACTTGATTGCAAGCCGCCATGGTGGGAGGGGGTGAAGGAGGGGAGAAAATTTGAAACTCAAGGGATTGTGGAACTGAATGTTGTAAACTAAAAGTAAATAAACAAATCAATTTTTTAAAAAAGAGTTAATCAATGCCTTTTTTTTTTGACATTGCAGTTCTGTACCAAAACATCCTTTCCCACAGACTCTTGCCTTTTAACAGAGAAAATCCAAACTGGCTGACGTCACTGGTAATTCAGATAGCCCATGCAATGCTTTGCCCCCGTCATCTCCTACCTTTCTACTAAGAAGAGGGATGAACGTTTTAACTACCATCTGTCCTCCCCCACCATGGCATTTACTCTGAGATCAGTGTGATAATAACAACTAACGTTTACACAGTGCTTTAAACATATGACATACTTGATCGTCAGAATAATGCTGCCGTATCATTTCCATTGCCCAGCACCCGTGCCCCCAGGGAAGTCATTTTTATAGAAAACTTGAGGCAAGGTTTATTTTTACATATTACATATCTTCATTTTTACATACACAGAATAGAGATTCAGGGAGTTTAAGTGACTTGTCCAGGGGCACGCAGCTAAATGTAAAAGTGGGCTCTGATTTTAGCTATTGTGTTTGTTATTTTCTTGGAAGATGTGGTAGAGGGGAAGGAGGGAAAGAGGGACTGGTTTCTTTGTTCTCCATCAATTCTTAGAAAAGTTCCTCTTCGTTCCTTAGATTCATTGTTTCTTATGGGGCAACTAGGTGGTATAGTGAATAAAGTGCCTAGAGTCTGGAAGACTCATGTTCCTAAGTTCAAATCTGGCCTCAGACACTTACTTTCTGTGTCACCCTGGGCAAGTCACTTCCCCTTGTTTGCCTCAGTTTTCATCTGTAAAATTATCTGGAAAAGGTGTATCTTTGCCAAGAAAATCCCGAATGGGGTCACAAAGAGTTGGACATTATTGAACAACAACAACACAAAATGGTAAGATGATAGTCTACTACTTTCATATGCCACGAATTGCTCTGTTATTCCCCAAATGCTTTGACTATTGTAGTAGAATTTATTTGGTCTCCCTCCCTTATGCATCTAATGCTTAGCCCTGATTGAATATGTTATTCACTAGTTCAAAACATCATTGGCCATGGAGAATAAAAGCAAAGCTTAGCTGGACATTTAAGGTCTTCCACATTATGACTCCAACATGCTTCTTTCTAGCCTTATTTCTCGCCCCCAGCATATCCTATTCTCTAAAGAAAGCATGTTCCATATAAATTATTCTTTTTACCATTTCAAGATCACACCTTGTGCTTTCCCACCTCCATGCTTTTGTTTATTCTATTCCCTATGCCCAGGATGCCCCTTTCTATGTCTCTGTTAACATCCTGTCCATCTTTCTTAGTCCTGCTCAAATCCCATCTTTTTCATACTTTTTTTCATTTTTCTTCCATTCCAATTTGTATTGTTGTTCTTTGTACCCATGTGTAACTTCCTCTTTAACCTTTAAGTATGAACCTTTAACACGTAACTGTGTGCCCCTGGGCAAGTCACTTAAACTCCCTGAATCCTGGTTCCTTATCTGTAAGTAACTTATACTTAGAAGTAAGCTTCTGGAGGGCAGAGGGAAGTCTCAGCAAATGCTTGTTGAATTGCCCACATATCTGGTCGGTAGTGGGACTCCTCTCCTTCCTCCCTTTTGTTGTTCAATTGTGTCCAACTCTTCCTGACTCCATTTGAGATTTTCTTGGCAAAGAAACTGGAGTAATTTGTCATTTTCTTCTCCAGCTCATTTTACAGATGAAGAAACTGAGGCAAATGGGGTTAAGTGACTTGCCCAGGGTCTCACAGCTAGTGTCTGAGGCTGGATTTGGTTCTTCCTGAGTACAGGTCCAGTATTCAATCTACTGCACCACCTAGCTGCCCCTTTACCAGGCTATATACTGTTCTTCATGGTCTATTCTCTACTTGAAGTCAAAGGCCCTGGACTTCAAAGAGCCTGTTAATTTTAACTAGGTTTTTCAAGTTACAGCAAGGTGGAGGTTTGTGGGGTGTGGGGTGTGGGGTGTAGTAGATAGAGAGCCGGCCTCTCCCTTTCAGAATGCCAGTTCTGTGGTTCCTGCTCTAGCTCTGACCATTAACAAGGAGATAACCTGTTCCTGAAAAGGGACATTGCCCCTCTGGCCTGCAGCAAAAAGAACATCCCCACTGCAGGGTTGGCAGAAAAAAATCTCTCCTACTGACCTGAAAGTGTTGAGAATTTCCACCTGTACTGGGATATGGCAGAACACGCAGTCTTGGAGGACAGGGACTGCTTCCCTTTTCGTTTTAGTTAATGCTGAATGCATAATAAGCTATTTAATAGATTCTTGTTGTATTTAATTGAATTGTACTGGGTCTTTTGGGTCCTTAAAGCATCAAACCGTGATTTTCCTGGAACTATGAAAATGCAAAGGTGATCCGGGAAGTGTCAAACATTAAGACGTTATCAGTCATTGACAGCCATGCCATGCCTCTGAAAGGGCAAGTTCCAGAGGAGATGGGGTGGACATAGGACTGGTGAGTTTTGAAGAAGGGATCAGGGAATGTGTTTAGAACACAGAAGGAGAGCTGTGAAGAGAAGAGCCCTAAGGAGCACAATGAGGGTACCAGATCACTATGAGGTTGGGGTTTGGGGGAGAAAGAACCTAGATCTCCAAACTCCCAATCTAATGATAATTGCCCTACAATTCTATCTCCTAGAGAGGGGTACTTCATGTGGGGTCCATAACTTTTAAAAAAACATACATATTTTGATACCTGTATTTTAATGTAATTAGTTTCCTTTTGTAATTCTCTGCATATAATTTTATGCATTTAGAAACATTATTTTGAAAAGAGAGTCCTAGGTTTCACCAGACAAAGGGGTCCACCACACAAAGAAAGTTTAGGAACCCCTGAGGCCTAAAAGATAGGAGAATGAGGAGTCAGTGAGGTTTGTTTTGAGGAGGTTTCAGATGGCAGAATTATCAATTAAGTCTCACCATAGACTATTAGAGTTGGAAGATAAACCTTCATTTTTATAAATGAGGAAACCGAGTTCCATAGAAGAAAAAAAATCTAATAAGGAAAAGCTATTTTAGGCTCTAAAAAAATTAATTCAGGCTATTCCCTGGGAGGTCAAATGCTAAAGCTTAAATACTTTGGCCACATAATGAGAACACAGGATTTTTGGAAAAGACCCTTATGCTGGGAAAGATGGAGGACAAAAGGATGAGATGGAGATGGAGGACAAGAGGATGAGATGGAGAGATAGTGTTGAGGAAACGACATGAACTTGGACAGACACTGAGAGATAGTAGAGGATAGAAGGGCCTGGCCTACATGGGTCCACGGGGCCATGGAGAGTCAGACACAGATGAAGGACTGAGTGACATTTTAGCTTCTGGGAAAAGGTGACTGAGGTGATCATCATAACATTTGGAGCTGAAAGGGGCCTCAGAGACAATCTAGTCCAATACTCCTCATTTAACAGATAAGGAAACTGAGGCCCAGAGAGGTTAAGTGATTTGTTCAAGGTGGCACAGCTAGTCAGGGGCAATACTATGTCCAAGACTCAGCTCTCCTGACTCCCTGACCTGTTTTCACCATCCTCTCCCCCCTCCACAATCTCCCCTATTCAGGTTACAGGGACAGACGGTAGAATAAGTTAGGAGTAAGTGGAAAATATAATTTTTCCAAGCTTCCAATTTATATTCCCAAGAAGGACAGCAGCAAATAGGACAAAGGGAACAGCAGCAGTTTGCAGGAGTCCCCAGTAGATTTAGTTGTGCCTGGATGAGCTTTACTCCTGTTGAAAGAATAACCACTCATTAGAAGGACAAATCCATTTTTCCTCGCTAGCTCTAAAAGGGGAAGCAAAGCTCAGGGGCCTTGGGGGGCTTGCTGGGTGGGAAATCTATTTTAAATCTAAGCTCAGCATTTGCCCATAAGCTGACTGCTCACCATACCAGAGTGCATTTCCAATACACTGCCTTTATTTTTCCTAACACACATCAGTTCTCAATTTTCTCCTGAGTTCTCTGGGGAAATAATTTGCACTTCAAATCTTCGATGCTTTTGTTGGCTGACACAACAGTTGTCCAATCATTTTACGTGTTTGTCCAAGCAAACACAGGAATTCTTTAGGGGAGTGTTCCCTATTCTCCTTGGCTTTGTTTGCAGACACAAGGGAAACTATCATCCTTGGTTAATTAAATGTTCTGTTTTTCCCAAAGGTTACTGCAAAACTTCCATTCCAAGTTTTCTAGGCACCTAAACTATTTGCCTCTGTTACTAGATGTTCACAATGCTTGCTTCAGCTTGACTTGGCAACTTATTAGGGGAAGTCACAGTCTACTGGGATACTGGGTATTATAATCCTCTATTTTCTGATAAAAAGAATTGGCTTAGAGAATTGTCCCAGGCTACACAGAAAACATTTATAAACCCTGACTTTGGAAACGGATGAGGTACAGGCTCTGGGAACCCCCTTGAACTCTCCCTGAATCTTCCCATGTGAGGCATTTCTTATTTCCTTGTAGGGGTTCCTAGGGAATCTTAGCATCTGGAGGGACCACAACTGGCTGCGTACTGATGTGGTTTTAGAATATAAGATTACCTAGGTTTTATTATTGGAATTTATTTTGTTAAATAGTTCCCAGTTACATTTTAATCTGATTCCTGCCGCACTGGGGAGCGTCACGGGCCACCATGATGCTTGCTACTTTGATTTAGTCCTATTTTTACCTGATGCATAGATTCCCTGGATGGTGAAGAATGGAGGAAGGAAGGAAACAAGCATTTATCGAGCACCTGTTGCGTGCCAGTGATGTTGCTAAGCACTTTACAAACATTAACTCGTTTGATCCTTACAATAACCCTGGGAGGGAGGTGCTGTTATAGTTTACAATTGAGGAAACGGGCAGTGAGGTGCTGCTGTAGCACATAGAGGGCTGGGCCTGGAGTCAGAAAAACTCATCTTTCTGAGTTCAAATCTGACCTCACTCACTAACTGTGTGGCCCTGGGCAGGTCACTTCCCCAGTTTGCCTCAGTTTCCTTATCTGTAAAATGAGCTGGAGAAGGAAATGGCAAACCACTCCAGCACCTTTGCCAAGAAAGAAGAGTCGACATGACTGAAAACGACTGAATAACAAAGGCATACAGGGATTACATGGCTTGCCCAGGGCCACACAGCTAGTATCAGAGGAGATATTTGAACTTAGGTCTTCCAGACTCCAGGCCCAGTTCTCTCTCCTAAAGGGGTCACCTAATCTATAACTTGAAAATTTCTAGGGATAGGGAGCCATTTGGAATCTTCCCCATTTACTAGCTATGTGACAAGAGAGAAAGTCATTAAATACCTCTGAATTATACTTTCCTCTGGGTAAAAAGAGGAATAATACCTGCAGGCCTTTCTCCCAGAGTTAATGAGGGAACAAATAAGATAATGACCGTTGAGATACTTAGTAAAACTTCAAGCACTCCCTCTTAATGGCGCTGCTATTATTGCCACCTGAGGTAATCCGTTTGATTTTGGACAGCTCTAATTATTAAAAAGTTATTTATTATATGGAAATTGTTCTTTCCAAGGGCCCACTTTTGGGCTGTGGAATGTGCTTAGCCCTTGGAAGGTCAGCTAATGGGCTTAATTTGTGACATGCTCCATCATGGCTCACATCTCCTTTTCGAAGTACTTGATTCCAGAGTTCCAGAAAAGTTCTGGACTCAGATATGGATCCCCAGAGATAACTGTAGAATAATCTCTAGGCCATGACATGAGGATTTCTGACTGCCTTTCTATAGCACTACCTGTAGAGAAGCTGTCCTTGTCTTGTTTCCTCACCTGGTCCATGGGATCCTCAAAGTCTGAGGGTTCAAGTAAGCAATCCATTTAATAAAAACATATACCTACATCCCCAGGGAAAAGTAGTTCCTTAGTGGTTTAAAAAATTCGGGGAGATGAAAGCTTGTGCAAAGAGGCTAAACTCAGTCTGTAAGGAGTTTCTGGTGGGGAGGTGGGGAATGGGGATGGTGAAGGAGGGAGATTGATTGTCAAGAGCTGAAGAGTCTAAAAACCACTAAAAGTCCTAAAAAAAACCCTGCTTTTACAGCTTTCTTGCTGAAAGGGTTCACAGGTGGGTCTCAGGTCAATCCACGTAGGGGCAAAGTAAACTCAAACGTCCCCAGATTTGTGTTCAAGATTCCTTGCTGTGAGCAAGTCCCAGCTAGTGTTAATTGAAAAGGAAAACTCAGTGCCAGATGCTGTTGTGGAAGTGTATGTGGGCATGAACTCAGGTCTCCCCAGTTCCAACAGTATCCTGGCCCATAGCAAAAACACAGTGGAACATGCTAAGGCATCTGTGTTCACTACAACCAGTTTCTCTGAGGACAAGACTCTGAGAAAAAAAAATCTGAATTAGCTTCAGAAATCCATTTCCTTTCCTACTCCCCTTTTCTTTAGACGTCCATAGCTTTTACATAGTTCTACCTTTTCCTGTTGGGGGTAGGGAAGGAAGGATCTGATTAATGCATCGACAATGAATTTGTTTGGCTTGACCAGGCATATTTGTTACAAGGTTTTTGGTTTTCCTTTTCAATGGGAAAGATGGAGAGAGGGAGATAAGACTGATTCTTATGAATTGAAAAAAAATTAAATAAAAATATCTGACTTTCTTATATCTGAACTAAGATTTAAGGGAGGGCTACCCCCAGAAGAAGTGGACTCATTAGCTTTCGCTTTCTGACTCAGTGTGTGGCATGTCATAACTGCTCGGTAAACACTTGATTGGAAAAAAAAGATAATTCACATTGAGATGTCATAAAGGTGATTTGTGACAGCCCTAATGGGTGAGTTCCTTTCTAGGAATACTCACATTTTAGAGAACGGAGGAACCTAGAGAGGTCAGTCAGTCAGTCAATCAACAAGCATTTAATTAAGTTTCTTGCTATGTGCCTAATACTGGGCTTGGCGCTGGAAATACTAAACACATACACATACATAGCTATATACACACATATAAATGTATACATATATATGTGCGTGTGCATGTGTGTATGTATGTGTATATATGTGTGTATATACATATATGCATGCATCAATATCTATCTATCCATCCATCTATCTATCTATCCATCTATCTACCTATCTATCTAGATCAGTTCCTGCCTTCTGCTTAACCCAGAGGAATATATAACTGATGGTGGAATTTAAGACATCAATAGGAAACTATCTTCCAACCTTCCCAGTGCCCTTCTGGTGTCAGCAGTATCTTACCAAGAACCAGGAGGCTGATGTCTGCTTTGTATTTATTTGATGTTGGTATAAACTGGGTTTGGGATAATGGGATGGTTCTTTGAAAGAAAAAAAAAAGCCTTCATTTTCTCCTGGATTCTGTTTATGGGTTAGCAACAATTTAGAGCAAGGTATCCAAGAAGAGGCAGAAGGAGGAAGATCTTTCATTGAAATCACTAAAAAATTACTTTTGCTTTTTGAAATAATTTATTCATCCTCTCTTCTCAACCATCTTATGCTCCTGTTGGCAACCAGAAAATCTTGTATTGCAGAAAAATTTCTTTTGCTTACCTTAGGAGGCCCACATGCAGAAATGAGATGCTAGGGGTTATCAAGACATGATGACAGAATTGTAATGAAAAAAATGTTGGATCAGGATTTAGAAGACCTGGATTTGAATCTCTTTCTACTGTTCCTTACCTGTTTGACCTTGAGCAAATAATTTCATTTTTCTGACCCTTATTTTCCCCATCTGTAAAATGAAAGTATCACCTTAAATTCTTTTACTACTCTAAACCTATGATCCTATCCTTCTGTGAGGATCATGGGAGAAAGGAGGATGACCAGAATCTAAGAATCAATGGCTCCTGACCCGTGGAAGTTGATATGCTTGCATTCTAAGGATCTATGTTGTGCACTCCTCTCTTGTACAGATCAAAGAATGTTAGAGCTGAAGGAGCTCTTAGAGCAGCAGATCTCAACCTGTGGGTTATATTCTATTCATAACAATGAAAATACATCCTGCATATCAGATATTTATATTACGATTCATAACAGTAGCAAAATTACAGTTATGAAATAGCAACGAAAATAATTTTATGGTGGGGGTCACCACAACATGAGGAACTGTATTAAAGGGTCGCGGCATTAGGAAGGTTGAAAACCACTGCCTTAGAGATTTGTCAGTCCAACCTCCACATCTGAGAAACAAGGGAACTGAGGACATAAGTAAGCAACTAACCCCAATTATGAACACTTAACCTTACTTTGAGCATCTCCATAGAAAACCAACTAACCTTAATTAGTTCCAGTCTTGATTAAAACTAATTATCAGGTGGAAAGTAAGTCCAAGAACTTTTTTGTTTATGTCTTTGTATCTCTAGCACCTAGCACATTGCAGGTGTTCAATAAGCATTTATTGAATGAAGGAAGTCCTCATTAGATCCAGACTTAATAAATGCAGTTCCCCATGTTTCATTATGTCTTCAATGATATCATACAGTCAGTGATTTAGAACTGGAAAGCACTGAGATACTCCTCACCTTCCAGTTTTACAGATGATGAAACTGAGATCCAGAAAGAGATTAAAAGACTTCCCAGGATCACACAGCTGGGAAGTATCTTAGGCAGGATTTCAACCCAGATTATCCTGATTGTGCAGCACTCTAAGATGCTGCTCCTCTGGGAATTGTATGTCCTTCATTTTTGAAGAGGACCAAAGGTATCATGGGCAATGTCTTGATGCACTCATCAATTGGATTTAACTTAAGCAGAGTTGCCTCATTCTGTCTTGCAGAGTCATGGAAGTCTAGAGGCAAGACAAAAGTCAAGACAACCAATAGTGGCCTGGGATACAGTAGATGACCTTGGCATCTTTGATGTCTGACCAAGCTCTAGGTTCTTCATGGCACCAGCTTCAGTCACCTTCACAGCCATTGGAACAAATTGTTTTGCAGTGTGGCGAGAGGGGAATCTTCACATGCTTGGTGTAGACATTCCCCTAACTCACCTACAAGTTTGAGGCCTGTTGGTTAACCTCAACCTGGATTAGTCCATCTACCAATGTGGGTGTGGAATGTGGCCACTGTGTATGCTACAGCTTCTTGGAGCCACAGGTGAGAGGTGAATGAAAGGTGGACCCCAAAGGTGAGTGAGCAGCCCTGAAAAGGGCTCAGCAAGCATAGCACCAGAGGTGGCAGTCCAATAGAGTACAGCTGGCTACCATCTCCAAAAGAATGCTTTTTTTTTTTCAGTGATTAGGTTACCCTCAGCTGCCTCTTTTCAAGGCTAGATAATCAAGAAATCTTTCACTTTCAAATTTAAACCAGTCAATATTTATTAAACATCTTTCATATACAGATCATTAAACCACAGAAGATAGAAGACCTTAGAGCCAAGGAGAACTGTGTTCAAGTCTAGCCTCTGACTCTTATCCATTGTGTGACCCAGGGCAAATCACTTAACCTCTCAGTGCTCAAGGCCAATGATATTAAACATTGTAATGTTAATGGAATATAAGATTATCTCCCATTAATAGGTTTCAAATGGAGTACATTAAGGCAGTGGTTCTCAACCTGTGTGTCACCTTTGAGAGGTCACCTAAGACCATTGGAAAACACATATTTCTGATGGTCTTAGGAACCAAGACACAGCTCCTCTATCTGTCTCCAGGTGAGTTTGCCCATATGCAGATACGCCCACATATGAGTATTAAAGGGTTGTGGGATTAGGAAGGTTGAGAACCACTACATCAAGGAAAGCTTGATTAGGGGAGGCTTGCTTATGGGAAGATTTTCACATCTTTTGTTACTTTGTAGTTAGGCAGTGGGTCAGAGAGTTGTGAGACCCTCTGTATATATACCCTGATGTTAGCATTTTCCACCATTGGAAGTGTTCTTGTGATCTGACTAGATGAGACTCTGGGGAGCCCTTAAGGGACCTTTCCCCTCCCTGTCCCTCAGTTTGGAAAAACCCAGATGTTGGTGCTTCTCTCTCTGGTAACTATGTATATATTGCCTTGGTCAGACAATTGGATCTGTTGATCTTTGCTAATTTCTCAGACAGTTAGAAACCCTGTCTGTTGGTCTTTATTTCTCTGCTTATATTTTCTCTATTTTCTTTGTTTGGATTTTCTCTGAAGTTCAGCATGCTGACTTTTCCCCTGAACTAATGAATGTAATTAATTATTATTAATTAATGTATTTAATAATCTTTCCCAATAAAGCAGATCTAAGAACCTGTGCTAGCAGCCATCTTGGGGATGCCAGTGTGGTTGTAGTTACAAACATGCAACCTGCCATTGAACCTCATTAAAAAGTAATTGGGGAGCAGAGCCAAGATGGTGGCATAGAAGCAACAAGATTCCGCAGCTCACACATAGCCATCTCAAATACCTATAATATATGACTCTAAACAAATTTTAGGGTTCCAAAACACGCAAAAATACAGAAAACACATTTCCCTTTGAAGGCAGCTTGGCAGGAAGGGCTCATCTCAGCACATTGTGAGCCCAAACCAGCCCAGCCTGAAACTGGGGCTTGTCCCCAGGGTGGCCACAATGAGTTGCAGCTGAAGCCTTCAGGAGAGTGGATCACTGGCAGCTGTGGCACTTTCCAGAACTATCAACCCATAAGAAATAAGGACAAAGTGAAAGGTCAGTGGAACTCAGCTAAATTTGGGGGAGAAAAGCAGTCTGGCTAAACTGTGTCCAGGGCAAGAAAGCAGCAGAAGCGGTGGCCTGGCAGCCGCCTCCACATGGCTGCTTCAGAAGCTCCTGGCTTG
>JAQQSU010001536.1:0-14964 GCA_028627135.1 Pseudochirops cupreus
ATATATATATAAACTATAGGAATGTAAATAAAAAGACCACATAAAAGCATCAAAATAAATATGGTCACATTACAAAGACTGGACACAGCTCAAAAGAAGAGACTTGAGAAAATATTTCTAACCTCCCCCTTTGTATATGCTATGCGCTGCACATCGAAGGGTCTTATATGAACATCTGAGCATCAAAATACTTAGCCTACATTCTGGCCTTAAATGGTTTGCTGCTAGTACAATGCTAGCACTCAAAATGAAAGGTAACTTGCTTATTTTTCTAGAACGCCTTCTCTTTCCAGTTTCCATTCTAAGAAGGAAGTTGAAGTAAAGAGATTAAGAAACAATTAGGAACAACTGCCTGGGTTAATACCATGCAAGCTTTCACATCGCTCTGGCTCAGTTTCAATCTCATTTCTGTAGAAATTAAAACGGAGTAGTGTGAGAATCTTAAAGATAGTATTCCTGCCAAAATATTTCTCTCATAAAATATTATTTTCAACTTAGCCAAAAGCAGCAGACAATTCCCATCTCCTGAGAGAGTGTGCTGTATGGAGTTGTTGTTGGTTTTTTTTTTTTTTTGTCTTTTCCCCTTAATGTTTGTGGCATATGCATTAATTTCAGAAATTCCTATTATCTCAAAAACATGGGTGGTCATTGTAGTTTGAGAATTCAGACTCTTTTCATTCCTCATTCTCACATCTCCTCCTCACAAGGACATTGGCCTCCACCCCTGGAAATACTTTTGATTTTGACATGTAAGCCATATTCTTGTCTTGTCTAGCACAAGTTATGTACCTTACATCTAGGCCACCAGCTCCAAGTCATGCCCACCATATAGTCACCACATTTCTATTTTATGGCTTCTCTTTTTTACTTCTCTTCCTCTCACCAAAATTTAAAAGCTTTACAGAAGTCAAGGAAGAGAAAAGAGAGAAAAAAGACAGAGGAAAGAGAGAGAAAGGAAGGAGGAAGAGGAGGAGGAGGAGGAGGAGGAAGAAGGAGGTAAGGAAGAAAGGAGGAAGAAAGGGAGAAAGGAAGGAAAGAAGAAGAATTTTGCATTTTGAAAAGTATATCATCACAAAATTTTAGATATGAAAGATTTCTTGCAGACTAGCTAGTCCAGTACCCTTTCCAATGTAATATTTCTGCCCCCCCCCCCATTCAGATTCCACTCCCAGTGATGGAGTTCTCATTGTTCTGAGAGGATGATGAGTTCATTGTTTGCATAGTTTGAAAGTTCTAATATAAGAAAGTCCTTCCTTGAACTGAGTTGAAATCTTCTCACTTATAATTGCCATTCATGAATTCTGAATGTAAAGCTAAACAGAATAGCTAATTACTCTTCTTCATGACAACTCTTTAAGAATTTCAAGATAGTTACCAACCACCAACTCCCTCAGGTTGGAGGGTATCCAATACACTACTGGGGAAGAGTAGAAAACAACTACAAGTAGCTCCAGTACTAAAGAAGTGGCCAGGCCAAAGCTGAAAGGAAGCTCAGCTGCAGATGCATCCATTGACAAAATGAAAGTCTGATGCTGTAAAAATTGATATTATGTAAGAACTTGGAATGTAAGATCTATGAACTGAAGTAAGCTGGATATGGTCAAACAGGAGGTGGAGAGCAGGGCTGGATGCAGGGCTGGACACAGGACAGGGGAGTGGGGATGTACACTATGGCAGAGCTGCAAGTGCAGGAGGTGGTGAACACCACAGTGCAAGTGCTAGAGCAGGAGAATATCTGCAAGATGTAGGGTACCATGTGCTGGTACAGTGCCAGCTGCTGTGAAGATAACCCAGGTCTCCATGCAGCAGGTTCATTAGTGCATTGAATGCCACTATGCTCCCTTGGCCCAAGCACAGGCCCTTGTGATCAGTGAACTGGGGAAATTCCAGGACCACCTGTCTTGATGCACTATGCACTGCAATGACAAAGCCAAAGACTTGAAGGATGCTGGGAATAAGGAGCAGCAGGTGAAGAGGCAACAAGAGTCCTTTGTGACCAAATGTGTTGATGACCACATGCACTTCATCCCTATCATGACCAAGAAGATGAAGAATTCCCTGGCATCTATTGCAAAATAGTCATTGTCAGTGGTCATCTGGGGTGGGAGAATGGGTCTACTTGTAAAAATGTATGGAAATTTTTACCTTTGAGTGAAGATTTAAGAATGAAGAAATTGAGTCTGGTAGCAAGTTTAAGAATAACTTTATGGGAATTTCACATCTGCCTCTGGACTCTGTTGGTGCTATTATATGCTTTAACCTGTAAGTGAAGAAATGAAAGAAACTGGTGTTCAGATCTGGATTAGAGGTAGCATGGAGGTACCCAGGGCCATGCCTTCAGTGAAGACGACACCGATTCTCTTTTGGAGCCCTTAACGGCTTTCAGCTGGTTCAGAGGTATACCATTCCCAGAAACTGGAATAACCCTTTGGGTTTAAAAGTATTAGCAGTTCTCCTCCCCAACCTACCTCCCATCTGGGTATGAATCCCTGAGGTAGCTGTCCACTTTTGTTTGGTGCCAACTTCATATCCACTTGATTGAACCATTTCCCATAGACCAGAAAGCAGCAGTCATGAGTTCACTACTGATTGGAAAAGAGAAACACAGTTGTGCTTTTCTCCCCAGTACAAGAACCTGGCATTCAGATAAGAGTCTGGGGGAAAATGGTTATTTGGATTAGAGCACTGAGCAGCTCCCAGGTGATCTTTCCTTTGATAAAGGCAGTGCTCACTCCAGCTTTCAGCTGGAACACCAAGTAAGATCATAAGTGGGAAATATCTCACCACACATGTGAAGCTCAGGTTTTTTCACACTGGCTTTTCTAGGACTGCTACTCAGATTACTTTTTTCTTGCCCTTCTGGAAGGTACTACAGGGGCAACACTTCAGTTAAAGTGTTTTTTTGAGACTAACATGAAACGGTTTTGAGAGAAGGCCAAAGAAAGCCTCTCTTTGCTTGCAGAACAATGAAAGTCAGACTAACATATTTATCTCTAGATAAGGATGGAGATGGAATGGGCATTAGAACTCATTGAGTATAACCCTCTTGTTTTTTTACAGATGAAGAAACTAAGGTCCCTGGGGCGTCTAGGTGGCGCAGTGAATAGAGCACTGGCCCTGGAGTCAAGAGGACCCGAGTTCAAATCTGGCCTCAGACACTTAACACTTACTAGCCATGTGACCTTGGGCAAGTTGCTTAACCCCAACTGCCCTACAAAAAAAGCAAAAAAAGAAAAGAAAAGAAAAGAATGTAAGCTCCTAATGTTTGGGACCATTTCATTTTTGTCTTTGTAGTCTCTATATCTAGTATAGTGAATTGCATATAATAGATTGGGCAAGGTTATTAGGAGAGTATTAGAGGTTTTGGATGAGCAGTTCAAAAAGGTGGGACATATAGCTAATCCCTAAATAAGTCAGGGTGATCTCACTAATCTCAATACACTGAAATTCAAAGGGATGGTTCTTTAAAGGAACCATAAAAGTTTTATTTTTTCTTTTTAAATAAATCTATGAAATGTTTCAAATCTTAAAAAAGTTGCTTCATCCCTGGTGCAATATTCACCTGTGAGTTTGCTGCCAGACTGGATGAATGAAAAGTCTTCTTTCCTCTCTTACCCTCTAACTAGCCTAGGATTAACATGTGACCTTCTAAAGATCTGGAAGGGATTTGGAGAAGTCAAAGACAAATAATAAAAAAATGAACTTACCTTCATCTCCTCATCTTTCTGATTAGACTCCCCCAGGTTTTGAGGAACATATCCCAGTGGTAATATGGTTCTCACCATACTTCATGACTATAGAAACCTGCTGGATCAGAAGCTCTCAGAGTTGGAAGGGACCTCACAAGTCATCAAGGGACATTCTTGCATGAAACATGAACCTTCTATATCTTTTAATGCACAAACCACTCTGGTTTTTTGGAAAGTCTTCAGGGAAAAATCAGAAATGTAGTAGCTGCCTCAATCTCTCCCTCCTCAACCATACAGATTATAAAATAGGATTTTTTCTCAGTAAATGCCACCTAAAAATATATACCACTGAATAGCATGGGTGGAAACCTATGTAATTGTGGCCCAAATTCTTCCTGTGTATACAGGCACTCAATCTTATTTTTAAGTCATTCCTTAAGTGGTTTTCAAGCTCTTGGAATTAATGGCATTGGATTGCATTCAATAGAAACAGCTTCATTACCACAACAGCTGCCCAGCAGAAGCATACCAGGTTTGTGCCAGCAAATGGAATCCTGCAAGTAATAGCCTTCCAACCCTTGTCAGACAAATTAGAGTGGTGGAAAAACACATCTAATGGCTCATTCAGGTGAGCTCTTGACTAGCAATAATTTTTCTTTCTCTCATTCAGTCTTATTTGAGGTTAAATTCCTCCAAGGAGGAATACTCATAGATCGTCCCTTGGAGATTCAATCTCACCATTATGGTCACTTTCATTCAAATTTTTTCTGAGTTTCATCTCATTTTTACCAGTTTTGCTCCCTGATGCTAAGATAAATAATTCCATCACATCCTCCGTAATTGCTGTTTCTAACCATGTTATTTATGACTGTTCTTCCAGCATGGCTTAACCAGAACTTTCATATTTCATGCCTTTATTCTCACCTCATGAATCAATCATCTCATTCCCTTCATTTTTTTTTCATTTTCATTCCTGCCACCAGTCTTGCTCCAAGTCCTGAAGAACTCTTAGTACTCTTAGTGTTACTGAATTCTATCGATAAGTGAATGTTATTGACAGAGTTCAAGAATTACATAAGATAACATTTATAAAATGCTTTGCAGATTTGGTACTTTGTATTACTGTTATTAAATGTTAGCTATTATTATTAAATGTTTGCACTGTTCATGGTATGATATTATGTGCTCGAGATGCACATAGAAAATTGAGACAATCCTCACTCTCAAGTATCTCATATTCAAATGGGTGGAGGGAGAAAGTACATAAAAACAGGTTTTGTGGCAATATGATAGAAAGACTCCATAATCTTTAGGGTGCAGCAGTAAAACAGATGATGGTTTATCTACAGAGTAGTTGCTCCATGGTTGGTATTGATAGGGAGAGGGGAGAAGTGGGGAGGTGGCAAGCTCCTCTCCCCAAGGATTGCTCCCCCTGATGATAGGTGCAGGGCCAGGCTAGAAAGACCATTTATGGAGCTATTGTGATATCTCCAACGGGCTCAGACAAATAGTGGTCAAGACAGCGGTTGTGTTTCACTTGCCTGGCACATGCTGCCCCTGTCTTCCTTTCTTCAGTTCTTATTTATTTGACAACTTAAAGAAGGTAGAGCACATGGCTCTGCTTCCACCACCACTCCCTAACAACATTACAGACTAATCTCCTCATTTTCCCATCAACATATAGTCATTTCCACCTATGTGGTATTCTTTCACCAGAAATCCTCTGCCTTTTTCCACTGACTATCCAAATCCTTCAAGGTCCAATCCAAGTCCCACCACATCCTTAAATTGTTCCTTGACTTTTGAGCCTTTAATCCACTAAATTCCTACAACACTTATAGCCTAAAATGAACCACCAAAACCTCTAGCCCCCATAGTGCCTAGAAAAGTGCTGAGGACCTGCTAAGGCAGTGGTTCTCAACCTTCCTAATGCCTTGACCCTTTAATACAATTCCTCGTATTGTGGTGACCCCCAACCATAAAATTATTTTCATTGCTGTGATTTGGCTACTGTTATGAATCGTAATGTAAATATCTGATATGCAGGATGTATTTTCATTGTTACAAATTGAACATAACCCACAGGTTGAGAACTGTTGTGCTAAGGTGTTCATTAGTAGAGTCAGTGAGTACCATGTTACTACAGATGTGGGTACTTATAGTTCTAGACCTATGCATTCTCATGATATCTGCCTTACCTCATATCTTGGCATTTGACAATTGTCATGTAAAAATATGTGATGTTGATTTATATTTATGTTATATAAATTTCTCATATATGTATCTATATGATACTTGAAAAAATTTATAGTTTGTGAAAAGTGTTTACAAAGAACTTTTCAAGTTATCTTGTTTGATCCTCATAGTGATTTGTGAGGTAGGTATTATTTTTTTCCCCATTTTAATTATAGGAAAATTGAGACTGAGCATCATACCACCCAGAGTCATACAGCTAGTAAGTCCCTAATCCAGGTTTACAAGCCAGAACCTGCAGTCTCTCACACATTTCATGCTATCTCTTGGGCTCTTTCTCACATGGATAAACTTTGTGCCCCCAATTAGATTATCAGTAACTTGAAGTGTCTAATGCTTCTTTTTGTCTCCTTCAGTAATGAACATTGTATAAAACTCAAAACTCAATAACTACATTTTAAACTGAACTGATTTTTTTTATGCCTTTTATATCAAGTAAATTACTAAGGAGTTTATTACTTACCTTTGTTTTGGTACACAGATTCACAGCAAAGGTAAACACTACTTAGAAAATATACTCCTGAAGAATTTGGGTGATAGAGCGCCTGGACAAACCAAGGAGAAAGTTAAAGACTTTTATTCACTTTCATTCCCCTGATGCCACTGATTCATAGTCCTTAATTCTACCTTCTTTTTTATTAAGGAACATATGTATGAAATATTCTAAATCACAGAGGGATCAAAAGGCAAGTGCCTTCCAAAGACTCAGAGCCCTTAATGGGAGCAAAAGAAAATTCTGCCTACTTCTGGTTTTAAGTTAAAATGAGATGATCCCTACACTTTATTCTAACAGGGCATGTGTCCATAAAGGAGGCCATGAGGCTGTGCTTTATGTCATTTTTAGAGGAAGTCCATTTTATTGTATTTTTAAATATTGTAATCTGTGCACTATGGATTCCTTCAATGTTATTCTCCATTCTAAGTCTTACCTTTGAGATAAGAAATTTAGAAACTTGAGGGCAAGTAGTCATTATAAATTAACTTGATATATAATATTTGTAATTTGAACACAACCAATCACTCCTTATTTGTTTTTACTAGGTAGAGCCTCATAATGGACCCAGAGTCAGGAAGGCTTGAGTTCATATCTGGCCTCCCTCACTCACTTACTAGCTACAAGACCCTGGGCAAATCTACCCCTGTCTAGCTCAGTTTCCTCAATTGTAAAATGTAAGAAATAATATCACCTACCTTGCAGGCTTCTTGTGAAGCTCAGATAACTGTAAAGCACTTAGCACAGTGCCAGGCACATAGTAATCACTATATAAAGACTATTATTTTTATTGTTCTGATTACTATTGAATATGTAATAGGTATATTATATGGTATATATTATACATATAATATGCTATATGTGTGTATGTATGTGTGGATATATATATATATATTAAATGTGCATGTAATGTGTGTGTGTCTTCCACAATCTAGCAGACTTTGGGAAAAAAGATCTTTCTTCATTCAAGTAGCTAGAAAAGAAATAGGGATGGCCTACATACTTACACTTCTCTTGTAAAGTCTTTGGTTAGTAGCTCAGCACAACTCAAAAAGGAAACCTTGGCTTTCTGCTTTTTTATCACCCAGGAGAAAGAGACATTAACAATGAGGGATTAGCAACTGGCTTCTGATGTGTTGAACAGAATCTTTAGACAGAGGCTGACCATTTCCCTTTCTAATTCAAATCAGAGTGAGAGCCACCTGTAAGAGATTAACCCCTAAATTCTAAGCTCAGAGGACTCTATGGTATAGCTGTGAGGAAAATTCCTTTTTTTTCCCCTTGTGGTTTATCAGCTTCCTTTAAAGATTGGGAGCTATTTTATTGCTCTGGTTTTTATGGTTGTCTTAGTCAGTGTGGCATATGTTACATGAGCTCAATGCAATGAGGTTTGGTTTGCTTTTGTGCCAAAAGCTTGAGTTAATGTTAAGATTTTTAGGTTATGATGTATTAATTAAATGGTAGCTGGTCTTTCGTGTCTTATGTGGAGATAAAATGGCCCAAAGAAGAAAAATAAGCCCTCTCCATATCATACCAATATTCCCCAAGTAATGTTAAATGGCAGCAGATCTTGGAAAGACACAGTCTTGGAAGAATTGGAATTACAGGTGGCCCAAAGAACAAAGGAAAACATAAGTAGAAATAGGCCATGTAATGATTTATATGTGGTAAGTAGTGTTGAAGACATCAATAAGAATGCATATGATCTGAAAGGGAGGTGAGCCAGACATTTACTGAGAATGAGAATCCACAGATATGAAAGTTGAGGTTAACATTTGTAACTGGGAGATATTAAAAGAACCAGAGCAGGGCCTTTAATGTGTACCAAATTAAATTTTATTGGCAAATTTATGGGAAGAAATTATCTGGTAAAGAATTACACAGGATAAGAAGGCATGGAGACAGTCCCCACAAGGATGAGATTTCAGAGTCTTTCGAATAGTTGAGTGAGGTAATAAGCCTTTACCCTTCACCTGGGCAGGGGGAGGCAGAATGTCTCCATCAATATCTTTTATGACTGGATGTTATTGAAAAAGATAACTGAACTATATAAACTCATCCATTTCTGTGTTTTTAAATTTTGTTTTCCTTTCTCCTATTCTAGTAAAAGTTATTACAACTTTATCTCAGGATTAATTGAAGAGATGAGGGCTTCATCTATTCCTAGTTTGAGAGAGACAGAGAAAGAGACAGAGAGACAGAGACAGAGAGAGACAGAGACAGAAGCAGACAGAGAGACAGAGAGACAGAGACAGAGACAGACAGAGACAGACAGAGACAGAGACAGAGAGACACAGAGAGAGACACAGAGAGACAGAGACAGAGACACAGCAAGAGAGTGAGGACAACTGGAGAATTCTGAAAAAGGTATGGTTTTGGCTATTTAAAACATTCAAAACTACTGGAGATAGAGAAGACAGGGTAGGGAAACACAAGGAGAGGGAGAACTATGGACAGCTAAGTGTACTGATCCCTTTCTATTTCTTACACCAACCTAGCTTCCAAGCATCAATTCATAAGAGTAGGGAGAAGGTGATAGCATGATACAATTAAAAGAGTTCTGGATTTGGAGTCAGTGGACTTGGGTTCAAACTGTAATTTTCCTACTTACTACTCATTTAACCCCCAGGGACCTGTTTTTCTCAGCTGTGAAATTGGGGGAGGAAGAAAGTGTGAACTAGATGAGAAAACTGGTAGTTACAATGAGGCAGCTGGCAATTCAGTGTTTAGAGTGCTGGGGCCCAGAGTCAAGAAGACTGGAGTTAAATTGTGGCCTCAGATATTAACTGTGTGACCCTGGGCAAGTCACTTAACCTCTGTTTGCCTCAGTTTCCTCAACTATAAAATAGGGATAATAATGGTCCCTGTCTCATAGGATTGTTGTGAGGATCAAATGAGATAAAATTCGTAAAAGCACTTAGCACAGTGTCTGATACATACCAGGCATCATATTAATGCTTATTCCCTTCCCCACCTCTGAATTTCCTTCCAGCTTTAAACCTGTGATCCTTCTGAAGGCACTTTTAGACCATGTCCACATGCAATTCTGGAGTAGAGATTCTTCCAATATTGATATATGATGAAGTGATACCCTTTTCTTTCAGAATATCACTTAGATTTGTGCTCAAGATACATCCATGAAGAGTAAAGTGTGTGGTCAGAATCAGATTTTGCTTCTTAGTATACAGAAGTTCATAAACAACAGTCAGACTGATGGCCAAGAACATGTCACTAGATGTGAAAAATAGAATGATGGAGCTGTAAGGGATCTCAGAGGTCATGGAGTCCAGAGGCTCTCCATCTTTTGTGTCATGGACCTTTTTAGCAATCTGGTGAAATTGATTGATGTCTTCTCAAGATATTATTTTCAAATACATATGTGATTATAATGGTCAAATTATTTTTTAAAAACCCAAGGTCATGGCCCCAAAGGTTAAGGACCTCCATCTAATCAAACCTCTTCATTTTATAGATGAGGTGACCTTAGATAAGTCTTTGTCACTTCTCTAAATAATTTTGAAAGCTTTTTCCCCTCACTTTTCAAATGAGGGTCTTTGACAGATTTTTGGCTACTTAATAGCTCAAAAAATTATAATAAGTTTCTTTGACATTAATTTCCTTGCTGCTGAGGCCCAACACAATGAATTGACTTGACTGCATTCATAAGAATTTGCATGAGACATTTTCATTATAGGATTAAAGAAATGACAGTATTTAGCACGATAAAATAAATTTGTACTTACTAGGTCCTACTTGTAATAGCACTTTAAGGTTTACAAAGTACTTTTATCAGAACAACCTTGTGAGGTAGATAGTAAAGTATTACTATTCCCATTTTACAGATGAGTTAAATTAAGGCAGAGAGCGAAAAGTGGACAGATTTACTCAGCGTTACACAAATAGTCACTATCAATCAAAACTTGTGATCCAGTTTTGACCCACCTAAATTCAAGCCCATTACTTTCTTCATGTCACATTGAATCTACCCAAACTGATCCCTTGTCAGATGGTCAAAACATGATGATTTTAGGAAATAACTGATAAGGCAGCTCTAAATGACTGATTTCTCATTATTCCCCTTTACATACTTCACATTTCAGTCAAACTGAGCTATTTTCAACTATTCCCTGTAGACAACATTCCATCCTTAGGCTCCGGGCCTTTGCATAAGCTTTCCCTATGCTCAGAATGCAATCCTACCTTTAAAAATTGAATTTTATTTTTTTTGTCAGTTTCAGATTCTCTTTCCCCACTCCTTCCCTTTCCATTGAAAAGTCAAGAAATACAAAATCTAGCAGAGTCAGAATGCAATCGTTCTTCACTTCTACTTGTTGTACTCATCAGTTTCCTTCAGAATCAACTCAGTTATCACCTCCTTCGTGAGGCCTTTGCTAATCTGTCCTAGTTGCCAATACCTTACCTGAAAATAAACACAAATAAATTCAAAGATATATAAGCGAATGAAGGAATTAATTAAAAAACTTTTTAGAACTCTCATTTATTTTTAAAATTTGGGACAAATTATCTGTATATATGTTGTTTCTTTTCAGCAAATTATAAGTTTATCAAGAGCAAAACTAGCTTTCATTGTGTTGCCAACACTTCGTGTTATAGTTTCCACATGGCAATTGTTTAAGAAATGCTTGTGAAGTTAACATAAGTAAAATATCAGTAAAGTATTTTTTAATTTATTCTTGAATACACCTGAATCAGACCAGATGGTTGAGAAATCACTGGGCATATTTGAGTAGTATAGACAGTCTGGCCAACAAGTCAACCTATGAAAATATTTGTTCAGTAGCACTAGCATTTTATATAAGTATGTAAGTTAAACATGCCTAGGAAGCTGGACTTTTAAATGAAGCAATGATAACAAGAACTTATGTCCGTTCCATGGCAGGAATAATGTCTTATCTAAACTTTGTATGTTGCCCAACGCTTCCTCACAATCACACATTAAATATCATTAAACTGAAAGGAAATAATTATACTGAAACAATGTAAACGTATTATGAGAAAAATAGTAAATTATAATTATTGAATTCATATATATATGTATATAGATATCTAGATAGATAGATAGATAGATAGATAGATAGACATGGGTCTTTCCTCTCTTTTATCTATATCTTAAATTCCATCCCCTTCCATCAAGAACCCCCCAATAATCTCTTATTCCAAAACCTCATCATGAAACGAAGATGACCCTTAGTTCTTGAAAGCTAAGTTAGAAGACGTGGTTGGTTTCATCAAACCATCAATGTGTTTTATATAAGCCAAGCAACAGATTTTATGTCTGTTGTGTATGAACTATCCTAGATATGTTTGGGAAGGATCAGAACCAGGAAGTAGGAGACCATGTGATGAATTCTTTTTGGCAACTTGTGAAGGCTGATTTCTACGGCATGGAGAGATCACACTTTACCTTGTTTGGCCTGTATCCTTATTAGGTTTTGTTTGGTTTTTTTTGTAATATTGAAGAAAAATTATTACAAAAATAGAGATGATGAGTAAATATACATGAATATCATAAATATCATAAATTTAAGTTGAAAAAGAACTTGGTGATCTAGTCTAACCACCCAGTTTATGGTTGAAAAAACTATAGAATTTTATAGTTAATAGTACATTTTGTTTTATAATTGAGAAACCATAGACTTAATTATACTTGAAGCCTATAGGAGTTCAGTGACTCATCTAGGGTCACAAAGTTAGTAAGCAAAAATTTATTAATAAATACTGCCTTACAAATCCAGAGAAATCAATACAATTAAATTAATTCTGTAATATTTCTAAGTTATATATCAAAGCAAGTTCTTTTAAAAAAGAAACTGACAAAACTCCAACTAAACTAGAATATTCTTCTGTCTGTAGTAACTCAACCCTGATGTTATTTATAGGACAGCAAATCTTACTCTTTTGAATCACACATAAATAAAACATAGCAATTGAAGGAGGATTTAGAAGAGAGGGAAGGGTTGGAGAAAAGATTAGGGCTGATAATTGTGACCATGGATCAAAAGTTTATTAATTACTCTTTGCCAAGACCATGTCAACGTGTGAGGTTGAATTTCTTTCTGGGAAACTGGTGTATCTTAAGGAACATTACCCTGTAGCAACTTGCATAATAGAACTGCTGGATATGGAAAAGGAAATTAAGCCCTTGACTTACATAATGAGCGTATCCAAGCACATAGAGACCACCTTTGAACCACTGCATAAATGTTGAGATGCCTTTCACTCCCTGAGGCTATTACTTGCATATGGTTATCATAAAGAGACTGAAATGGCTTCCAATATTAAATTGATGCCTTCAAATGTTACAATTAGCTGGATTTTAAAAATCAAAACACAAGATTTATGACTCAATTCAGAATCCAGTCTATTATATAATCATCAAAGACTAGACAATAATTGAGGGAAGGATTTGGGGTAGACAAAAGTATTATGGAGGGGAATGAACTAATGAAGATCAAATATCTCTGTTAGAAAAGGTGCTTGCTATCATAACGGTTATAATGTTATTGTTATTCATTTGTTTTAGTTGTGTCCAACTCTTCATGACCCCATTTGGGCTTTTCTTGGCAAAGATAGTAGTTGTTTGTCATTTCCTTCTCCAGCTCATTTTACAGATGAGGAACTGATGTAAATAGGATTAAGTGACTTGCCCAGGGTCACACAGTTAGTAGGTATCTAAGGCTGGATTTGAACTCATGAAGAGGAGTCTTCCTGATTCTGATTCCAAGTCCAGTGCTTTGTCTACTGTCCTACCTACGTACCTTGTAATTATTATAACCGGCATTTATATAGCTCTTTATTTTTTTAATAAATTAATTTATTTATTTTCTTGTTTACATCATTCATTTCCAAGAGATTTTGAGTTACAAATTTTCTCCCCATCTTTCCCCTACCCAACACCTCAAAACAGCCATCCCACTATATAACTCCTCCTCCAATCTGCTCTCTTCTATGTCCTAGCCCTCACCCCTCCAACTTTCTGGTAGGGCAGGATGGATCTCCCTACCCCAGTGCCTGTATATCTTAATTCCTAGTTTGATGTAGTTTAATAATAATGATAATAATAATATGCATATATATTTTTTTAACATTTGATCATAAAACTTTAAATTCTAGATTCTTTTCCTGCCTCCCTCATCACCCACCCTCATTGGAAGGACAAGCAATTAAATACAGGTTGTACATGTGTAATTACGCAGAACATCTCCACAGTGGGCATATTGTGAGAGACTGATAATGTGTCCCTTCTTCCTATCCCGCCCCCCCCACCTTGTTCTATTCTCTACCCTGCCCCTGTCTCTGTCTCTTTACAGAAGTGTGTACTTCCAGCAACCCTCCCCCCTATCCTGCCCTCCCCTCCATCATCCCACCTCTCATCCCCATCTCCCCTACTCTCCTGTGTGGCAAGATACCCAGTTTAGAGTTTATTTCATTCCTTGCTTAAGCCAAATTCAATGAGAGTAAGGTTGACGCTTTCCCTTTTGCCTTTCTGTTTTTCTTCTCCATTGTAACAATTATCCCTTGCCTCTTCTATATGAGATGATTAACCCCATTTTGTCTCTCCCTGTCTCCTCTCATTCTAATCCTCTCCCACCTCAGCATTTCACCTTTTAGAGTATCGTCCCTTCCTATTCAATTGATCCTGTGCCCTTTATCCACTCATTTACACAAATACTCAGATATGTGTTCATACGCATGTATAAACCCTACTATATGGACATGTGTGTATGTATACATATATATACATTTGCATTCCCTTCAACTATCCTCATACTGAGAAAAATTTCATAATTTACAATTATTGTTTTTCCATGTTGGCATGTAAATAGTTCAGTTTTGATAAGTTCCTTATGATTTCTTTTCCATGTTTACCTTCTCATGCTTCTTTTATCTGAGTGTCAAATTTTCTTTTCAGTTCTGGTTTTTTTAGCAAGAATGTTTGAAAGTCCTCCACCTCACTGAATGACCATATTTTCCCCTGGAACATTATACTCAATTTTGCTGGCTAGGTGATTCTTGTTTTTAATCCTAGCTCCTTTGATCTCCAGAATATCATTTTCCAGGCCCTGCAATCCCTTAATGTAGAAGCTGCTAGTTCCTGGATTATCCTAATTGTGTTTCCACAGTATTCAAATTGTTTCTTCTTGGCAGCTTGTAATATTTGCTCCTTGATCTGGGGGCTCCAGAACCTGGCTATAACATTCATAGGAGTTTTCTTTTGGGGATTTTTTCAAGAGGTGATTGGTAAATTCTTTCAAGTTCTATTTTGCCCTGTGGTTCTAAAATATCAGGGCAATTTTTGTTGAGAATTTCTTGAAGGATGCTTTCTAAGTTCTTTTTTTGATCATGGCTTTCAGGTACTCCAATAATTTTTAAATTGTCTCTCCTGGATCTATTTTCCAGGTCAGTGGTTTTTTTCAAGGAGATGTTTCACATTGACTTGTATTTTTTCATTTGTTTGGATCTGTGTAATAGTGTCTTGATTTCTCATAAAGTCATTTGCTTCCATTT
>JAQQSU010015360.1:0-11197 GCA_028627135.1 Pseudochirops cupreus
TTCAGCTCATCTCTAGCTTTAAGGCATTCTTCATGTTTATTGGAGGCCCCTCGTGGGGGTGCTCTGGCTGCGCTCTCCTCCTCCCTCTCTCTCCCATGATCTTTCTTTTCCCAAAAGAAGGAATCTAGGGTTTGGGAGCTGTTCTTACTTTGCTTCTTATGCTTATTCTTACTCATAGTTGTTCAGTCTATGATTTTTTTTTAAATCTCTGTGGGGCTCTGCTTCCAGAAGGGAAAGCTCTGTCCCAAATCACTGGGGTCCTCCTGGGTGCCGTACCTCTCAGGAAGATGCTGGAACCCTTCCTACTTATTTCTGGCTGACTGGATAATGAAGACTCCAAGACCAACGCCCACGATGGCAATCTGGATCCAGGCCTCTCAACGTGACAGCACTGACCTCAGAACAATCGCTTAGTCCCCCTGCTGTCTGCAGGCCACGGGTGGGAAGCTACAATGTGGAGGCGGGTGCAAAACCCCTGCCTTTCGCTTTTCTGCTCTGGAGGCCTTTCGGCCAGACTGCTTTTCTCTCCCTTTTGCAATTCCCACTGACCTAGTTCTGAACCCTGCTCGCAGCTGCGGCCAGTCCTCTCACTGGAAGCTCTAGCTGCTCCTCCTGCCCAGCAGTCCCTGGGGCACAGCCGTGGCTTCAAGCCAGGCTGGTTTCAGTTTGCAGTGCTGATATGGTTCCTTGTAGCTGAGCTGACTTTAGTGGGAAGTATCTTTGTGTGCGTTTTGGAGTTCTAGGATTGGTTTAGAGTCCTATTTTATGAGTATTTTGGGGTGGCTATGTGAGAACTGCGATATGTTGCTGCTGCTACGCTGCCATCTTGGCTATGCCCCTCCCACCCCCTGTGGAGGATTAATTATTGATAAATGTCTGTGGAAGGAATTTTTGAAAATTTTAATAATATTCAGCATTTACAGAGTGCTTTAATGTTTGCATATCACACGGGTTACCTAAGTTATCTCACTCTATCCTCACAACAATCTTATGAGGAAGGTGTTATCTTATAGATAAAGACATGTTATTGGAATTGCAAAGACTAATACAGCTAATAATTGTTTGATGAAGGAGTTGAACACAGGTCTTCCTGACTTCAGGTCCAACACTATTTACCATATTCCCCTACATGAATGATAATGAAGAATAAAGAACAAATCATGGGACAGGTGGTTGACACAATAGTAGGACTGGACCTGAAGGCAAAAGTATCTGAGTTCAAATGTGGCCTCAGACACTTACTAGCTGTGTGACCTTGGACCAGTCAATTAATTCCAATTATTTCAAAAGTAATCAAAGAAAATTTTCTGGAAAAGGAAACATGTAGGTATATGGCATGATTTATTGTTGTTGTTCAGTCACGTCTAACTTTTTATGAGTCCATTTAGGATTTTCTTGGCAAGGATATTGGAGTGGTTTGTCATTTCCTTCTTCAGCTCATTGTATAGATGAAGAAACAGAGGCAAACAGGGTTAAGTGATTTGCCCAGGGTCACATAGATAAATAAGCATCTGAGACCAGATTTGAACTCATGAAGATGAATTTTCCTGACTCCAGTACTTGTACTCTATCCTCTGTACTACCCAGCTACTTTTGTGGTGTGGTAGTTGACTTCAGATATAAAGGACTGGTTGATGGGAAAAGCACTAGACTTGTTTTGCTTTCCCTATTGGGAAGTAGGAGTAACAAGTGAAATTTGTAAAGCAAATTTAGAGTTGATTGATCCCTGTTCAAATGTAATCTCCCTGAGGGCTGAAATTATTTGCTTTTTCTTTGTTTTCACATTGCTTAACAAAGTTCCTGGGAATATGCTTTGTGTTTAGCAGAGGATGGTACATTGAATGATTTACTGATTTAAGGGGACAGACACCATAGCCATCAGACCTCTCTAAGAGTGAAAAGGCCTGCTTTGACAGGTAGTGAAATCATTCTCATTGAATGTTTTTAAGCAAAATATAGATGGAAGTTTTTTTGGATATGATATAGAGAGGATTCTCCTTCAGAAACATGACAGGTCAGACTGAATGGCCCTTAGTGTCAATCAATTTATAATAAGTATTACATACATACATACATACATACATACATATATACATACATACATTTACATATATACATATATACATATATAGGTATATATAATACATATGCATGCATGCATGTATGTATGTATGTATTATAATAAGTATTATTAGACTTGGCTTAGGTATCCTAACTCACAGACAAGTGTTCTTCCCACCACCCCACCCTGCATCTCTAAAAATCTTCTTGCAACTCCAAAGAGCCTCCGTATGCATACTTGACCTTTCAGACCAGGGCCTAATACTTTAAAATGGGCAATGAAACAAAGAACCATGGAAAGAATACTGGCTGTATCATCTGAGGATCTGAGTTCAAGAGTCATCTCTGCTTCTTGTTTAATATGTTATCTTGTACAAAAAATCATTTTACCTCTGACTCTAAGTACTTACCTCTTGGCTTACAAAATTTTCTCTGACTGTCCTTTGTTCTTGAAATGTCTTTTCCTCTTCACTTCTAAGTCTTGTCTTTCCTAACTTTCTTCAAGTCCTAACCAAACTCATGCTTTCTAGAGGAAGACACCCTAATCCTTCTTAACTCTAGTGCTTTCCCAGTATTATTTCCTATATATTCTATATATAGTTTGAACATTGTAAAGCCAAGCATGAGCATCTTTCCAGAAGACTGCTTTTGTGAAAAGCTTCAAAGTTCTGATTACATAAGTATACTGAACTCTCTATTCAGTAATAAACTGAGAGAAATTTTTCACAGAAACCAAAGTATAGCATTCACAATGTCATGACATAACACTAAAATGGTCACATAGTTTTCGCCAAAGTGGTCACATGGTTTTAAGCTAAAGATATCATTCAGTAAGAACTTAACTCAATCATCCTTAAGAAGGCAAGTCTCCTTAATGGACACAAACAACAAAAGTTCTAAGTTCTCTACCCCTAGGTCACAGTGTCTTAATCTCTCAGTCAAAAAGGCTTCTTTCTTCTCAAGTAGAGATTAGTTTCCAATCATCCTTAATTCAATCATCCTCATAAGGTACAGGAAATAGAATTCAAAGTCCTCCCACCCCTAGGCCACAGTAAATCATGATCTTGTCAGTTTACATTAAATATCCAAGGGGAGGTATTTCCATCTTGACTCTAGGCTGATTCTTAGCTTCCATGGTTCGTCTTCCATGATCCCAGCTCCTGCCTGAATCTACCCAACTGTCACCTGGATTCAAAGGCAGGTAGCTCTTAGCAACTTGTCCAGCTGCCTGTCCAGCTCTTTGTCCAGTTCCTCATCCAGTCCCCATTCCCCACTGAAGTTCATAGTATCTAATCCACCTCAAGTCCTTCACAATTTCTGTTTCTGGGAAAACAAAGCTTAACAGAGCCAAAATAACATTTATTCACATGGCTGGGACCATCATCAATTCACTATCTGGCTGTGAAATCAACACAGACCCACAAACAAGGTCCAAGAGGTCAACACAAATCATCAGTAAAGTCCCAGGACCTCTGAAACCCTCCTCCATGACTTTTATAAACAGACAATCAGAAAATCCTCTTTCAAGGTTTCCAGTAAGGTCCCAGGGCTTCTCTACAAAGTATCATGAACAAACATCAACACAGACAGCACAAACAGTACCAGAATGCCACAAAGTTTTCTCCTTCTTGACTCTGCTGTCACAAGAGTTCTCTTTTGTTCTTCTCAGTACTGCTCAGTTCTTCTCAATTCTCTTCTCAGTTCTTCTCAGTTATGCTCAGTTCTCAGTTCTTCTCTCTTTTCCGTTCTGCTCCCTTCAGCCTGGGTCTCTCTTTATATGTGGTCATTAGCTCCTTCCCTTCCTGTTGTATCAGCAACAGGAGTTCACAAGTTCTAGGTTTCACAAGTTGTGGGGTTCACAAGTTCTGCTTCTCAACAAAGACTTGATATAATCATGGGCAAGGCTTAGAAGAAACTTGAACTGAAACAAGATGCTAAATAAATAAATAGCTGAAACATAGCTTAAAGTACTTCTTTGCTTGCCATTATAGATTCAAATCTTGCCTTCATTGCTATGTGACCTGAGGTTTGTTATTTAACCTCTTGTGCCTCAGTCTACTCATCTGTAAGATTAAAGATTGGATTCCATGGTATCTAAAGTCACTACTAGACAACTAAGTGGCATAGTGGAGAAAGCTCTGTCCCTGGAGTTAAGAAGACCAGAGTTCATATCTGGCCTCAGACACTTTCTAGATGTGTGAACCTAAACGAGACACTTAATCTTGTTTACTTCAGTTTCCTCATCTGTCAGATGAACTGGAGAAGGAAATGGCAAACCACGCTAGTATCTCTGCAGGAAAACCCCAAATGGGGTCACAAAGAGTCAGATACAACTGAAACAACTTAACAAAAATGGTCTCTTCTACATCTAAATCTATGATTCTTTGAGAGTGAGAGCTGGTTCAAGTTTGTCTTTGCATCTCCAGCACCTTGTACAGGGCCTCACTGTAATGCCATGCAAGAGCAGCTTCCCAAAACAATGGTACTGTAAACAGCTTATAAAGTTCTAATTACACATTATAGTGAATGCTCCATTTATTCCATAACAAATCAAGGCAAACATTCACAACAAATCACAATATAAGATTCACAACATCACATCTTATCACAGATAATCACAATATAGTCTTCACAACAGATTAACATTAGAATGGCCACATGGTTTTCACCAAAGTGTTCCCAGTATTTAGAACAAAGAACAACAACAAACAAAATCATCTGGTGTCCCTAAGGGGGGAAACTCTCCTTATTTAATCATTCAATCATTTCACAATAAGAGTCATTCTTCCACTCATGGGACAATTATAGATTTACTTAATCAGTCACTTATCTAGCAATCAGTCACTAGGTATCATTAATCACTAAATACAATCATTAGAAAATTACACAAACCCTCCACCCCTAGGTGTCTAGTAAACTTCAACTTCATCACCCATTCAATATCCAAGGGGAGGCCTTTTCTTCATCTTGACTCAGGGTGGTCTCTAAGATTCCCTGGATACCCTTCCATGGTCCCAGCTCTATCTGAATCTACCAGTCACCTGGATTTAGAGGCAGACAGCTCCCAGGTCCTTGTCCAGTCCCTCAGGCAGTTCCTGGTACACACTGAAGTTCACAGGGTCCAGCACATCTTAAAACCTTCACAGTTTCTGTTGCCAGGAACTCAAGGATCAAGCAAGCCACAAACAAACAAAATCTTAGCATCCTGGTCATGCTTCTTCAGTCCTCCAGCAGTTTGGCTGGTCTTAGGACCCAGAAGAAACCTCAGCTTTCACCAGATCCTGGTGTGAAGGAAAACTCCAACTCAGTTCTCAGTCCAGTAAGTAGCCCAGATGCCAGATGCTGGGACAATTCTGCTTCCTCCACCAGGAGTAAAAATTCTTGATTCTGACTGTGTCTCTCTGGGTCTCTTCTTACACACACACACACACACACACACACACACACACACACACACACACATTGGCTTCCTCTCTCAGCCAACCCCTTCCTGTTATGTCAGCAACAGAAGTCAGAGTTCACACCTCCTGTTTCTTTCACAGAGATACTTAGCCCTTAGACTAAGTGCTAAGTACCTGCTTACTTGATATAACAAAAAGGGGTCTTCAGATTTGAATTAATTACCATTGCACTCACACAGAAAAGTTTTTGAACTGAATTTGATGAATCAAAAAGAGATATAATTACAAAAAAAGAGACAATATGAACTGTGCATTTTATATTTATTATCCCGGTCCTTCATTTATTAACAAGAGATTTCCTTTCCCTTAATAGCATTTGATAAGAAACACTGATAAGAAAATTACTCCTTCACAAGCTATGATTTGCATTAAAAGAAAATGTAAAACCGGCATGTGATTTTTGAAGTCATGGCATCACTTTCAGGAAATTTTTCTTTTTGCAAACTTTAATTCTTTAAACTTCAAAAGCCATTAAGTGGAACACAAAAGATCCAAACGAATGTACATCTGCTTTTAGGGTTCCTCTTCTTTTATTTCACTTGCTCAGATAGTTGATGGAATCATTTTTCCCAAGGCCACTCTGTGATATTATTAGTCACAAAAGTTACAAAAAGGCTAAAACTGACATGTCAACCTGTGGATGGCAAAGGAAGTAAAATCCGCAGCATTTTTTCCTTTTTTCACTCGACACCTTCTGAAGTTGGAATAAAAAACCCTATTAAAAATAGGAAAGATTTCACGATGCATGCTATACCTGAAAAAAGGTGTTGATGTGATAATTTTAAATATATATTTAAATATATGTATATATGTACACATATAAATATATGTACTTACACACAAGCAAATACCCAGATGATATGTATGCATGAGAGAGGGAGGAATTTGTCTCAGTTAGAAGTACTCTTGTTTTCCCCTAAATCTTGTAAATATATGCATAAAAATATAACATTATGTATATGCATACTATGCAATATAAACATATGCCCTAAGTGTAAAGAATATTTATGCATATGTACACATACAATGTGGTTTGCAGATAGATATGAATATAGACAGAATTCATGTGTCTTTGTATATACATATGCGTGTAGACATGCATATATATGCTTATATACACACATACACACACACACATATACACACATATATATAAAATGTCTGTATATGCATGAATAGAATTTAGAGAAAAAACAGGGTACTTGGAACTAATCAAATTTGATCTTGTCATTTTAAAGATGAGGATATTCAAACACAGAGTAGGACAGCATCTTGTCAATGTCATATGGACAGGATATAGAGATGATCCTAGACATACTTGTCAAGTATAAAATATTTGATTTCTACCTATTTACCTAATTTATAAGTCATGGGGCATAGTATTACAGAGAGGGGAGAATGTATTGAATTTGGAGTCAAGAATACAATGGTTCAAACCACACCTGACATGTATGATCCTGAGCAAGTCACTGTACATCTTTGTACCTCAGTTCCTTCATCTATAAAATAAAAGGGTTGTGTTTTTTCTTGATCTCTATAGTTCTTGCCATCTCTAACTCAATGAACCATGATCACATCGACTCCCTAATTAACCCCTATATTTAATGTTTAAGATCAATTTCTATATGTTAAATATAAGTTAATGGGTGGACTCCAGTGGTGACACTGCCCTTTTTGCTGTTTCTTTAATGCAATGTTCGATCTCCAAAATCCATGCTTTTAAAATATTCACTCTCCTTCCTTGGCTCCAGCTACTGGCTTCCCTCACTTCTTTTTAGATTCTTAGTCCTCAAACCCCTCCCCACAACTTAGGCACATTTCTAATATCTTCCTTCTAGAATTACCTTTCCTTCACAGTGTATGTTGTAGAGGTTTGGAGTTTAGAGGTGCTTGAGACCCCAAAATACCAACATGCTGTGTCCTGCCAAATGAATTTAACTCAAGCCTTTTCTCAGTCAAATTAAAGGAAAGTTTATTAAAGATTCATCATAATGGGTAGACTTATAAGGAGCCTAAGTATTTGTGACACTTATATTGACAAGCAGGACAGAACAATCTGACACAGACTGAGTCCGAGTTAGATTGAATCTCATCCACTTCATGGAGGCAAGATGGATTTTATATACAGAAAGATGGTGGGAGGGAGCTAGGGTTGGTCTAGATGAGGGGTCTGGAGAAGGTCTTCAGGAGGAGTCTAGGGAGGATCTTGATGGGCCTGAGGTCCAACTCCAGGAATGGGATGAGGGTGGGAAATAGCTGAAGGCTACCTGGAGATGACAGACAATGGAAGGCTAGTCTAGGTTAAGGGTAACAGAGATTCAGTCCTAGTGATAGTGGAAGGTTGATGGCCTTAGGCAAAGGCCAGAAGCAGTAGGAAGCTTCAGAGAGAGTTCAAGGGGATTCCCAGAGTCTGCACCCCATCATATATATCTTGTATGCAGGTAGATTCATCTTTTTTTTTAACATGCTGTATCCTTCATTACATTATGAACTCCTTAAAGGCAAGAGTTGTATTTTTGCCATTCTTTGTACTCTCAGGATTTAACACAATGTCTGACGTGCGAGAAGCACTTAATGAATACTTTTTGACATCACTTGTTTACTTGGTAGTTGTGAGAGAGTGATCTAAGAAGTCCTAGTGTCACTCCTGCTCTCCTTTTGGCAGTTTTAATTCTAGATCCCCGTCTTTTGAGGATCTTGTCATATTCATATCACAACAAAAGTCATATGGGTTGTATTAAGTACATCATTGTATCAACAATGCAGTATTCACAATGCCTACAGTAAGTATAAGTATGCTGATATAGTGTTTAATAACAAAATGTAACAGGCTCTCTACATGAGAAATATAGATAGAACATTTATTTAAATATCAGAAAACTGAGTCCCAAAACCAGAAAGTCAAAGCCAACACAGTAGTTATGAAGTTGGCACATGTAGTTAATGTAGTAAAAACCCACGTTCTCAAGCCTTCAAAACAGGACAGGCTACCTCAGGCAAAGATCCTCCTCTCCTCACTCACAACTGCTCAGCATCCAGGCAGCTTGCTCCCAGCAGCTCCAGCTCCTCTCACCATCCCTGGCAGTCCTCAGCAAGAGTCCTTAGCAGAGATTCTGGCTGGCTCAACAAGAAAGAAGTTTGTGTCACAGCCGCTGTCACTGCCGCTGCTTCCAGTTACCATGGCAAAAAATGCTAGCTTGGCTCCAGCTTTCTCTCTTGCTCCACCTCTTCCTGCTATGCCAGCAAGTTGAAGGGGCATGGGAGATCTTCCAATCCCATTCTCATTACAATCATATATACCTGGTAGCCACGAAGAAATTTAAATAACATTTCCTAGCTCTAAAATCAATATTGTTTTCACTGGATCAGAAGTTGTATTAAGTGAATTACTATCATTAGGTAACTAATAACATGTATTCTGACTCCCCAAACTTCACTCTAGGATCCTGTTTTCAACTTTATTAATGATAAAGGAGAATCTTTTCTCCCTAGAAGTTCCCTCCACTTTAGACTACTTCACATATTGGAAATACCATTCATACCTGTGACTTCTGCTTCTGATAAACTGGTTTCTCCCCTAATCTCAGTTTTAAGGTGGACACCCAGGTGAGGAATGTCTTCATTTCTCTTCATGCAGCATTTAGGACTCTGGAAATTGTTTCCCATTTCTCTTTTCAATCCAGTTTTAATTACATAGTACTTAAAGTATATAGTACTTAATTAATGCTTGGTGATTTGACAAGATCTGAGGATACTGGTGGGTTGTCACAATGCTTTCAATTCTTCAATGTGCTTCAAGACCAAAGTTTCATAAGCAGAAGGTGTGGGTATGTGTCTTCATTCTAGAAATATCAAACACAGGTCCATTTATGTAAAGTCAGCAAGTACTTACTGTATCCTATGTACCAGAACCTATGTTAAATACTGGAGATAGATAGAAGTAAAATGAAAGACAGCCACCATTCTGAAGTGATTTATATTCTAATGGTGGAAAACACAGTAAGAAGAATAGGGAGTGGTGTAGGTAACTTCACAGTGGGAATAGAGGATAAAGAAGTCCAGAGACTTGAGAGGTATCTAGAGAGGAACCAAGGAGTGAACCTAGCTGACCTGGGATCCCTTCCTTAAAAGAGAGATCCTGGGAAGAAATAGGGAAAGGGATACAAGGGTGGAGGGGTATTCTTGGGCAAGAAGGCTTTTGTGATATGTTGACAAAGACAGTTGGCAGCAAAAGAAGACTTTTGAGACATAATGGCTAAAGTAGCTTCTGAGGTTGGAAGGAAAGAGTGAAGGAAGAAAGGAAGGGTGAGACGAAGGAAGGAAGGGTGGGACGAAGGAAGGAAGGAAAGAAAGGAAGGAAGGAAGGAAGGAAGGAAAGAATGGGAAAAAAAGTCATTTGTTAAGTGCCTATGATATGCCAGGCATTGGGATCATTTTATAAATGTTACCTCTTTTGATCATCACCTACCTGGGAGGTAGGTACTATTGTTATCCTTATTTGGAGATGAGGAAACTGAGACACATTGAGATTAGGTGACTTGCCCAAAGTCATACAGCTACTACAGTCTGAGGATCTATCTAAATTCAAGTCTTTGTGACTCTAGGAAGGGTAACCCTGTTTTGACATGCAATGCCTTAGCTCCTCAAGAGTTTAGCCCAATGTTAACTAGACTGTTTCATGGATAGTAGATTTTGAGTCTGTCTTGTTCCCTGCTGCCATAACCTTTAAGAATAGTGGATCATGTCCATGCCATAATCAAGCAATAGAATAGACTTTCAGTGGAGCACCACTTAGTTTTAGGAATTAAATGAAGTAAGTCATTTCCCCCTAATTCTAAAATTATTGGTAAGAAAAGGAATGAGAAACAAGATTAGGAGAAGGTAAGGTTAGAGGTTTACTTAGAACTTTATACACTCTTCCTATGTGCAGGTGGAGCAGAGGTGAAGTCGTTAAAAGGAACATGAACAGCAACATACCTCATCCTCCCCAGACCACTCTCCTCCCAGCTATATAGCTCCCAAACAATGATCACTCTTTAGTTTTGTTTTAGAACGTCAATTTAGTTATCTCAAATTAAGGGACAGAGGATAGTTTCTGGGATCTAGTGGTTTGGGACTTAGTATGAACTAAATTCAAGGAATTCCTCTAATCCAGTGGTTCTCAACCTTCCTACTGCTGCCACCCTTTAATAGTCATATGTGGGCATATCTGCATGTGGGTGGACCCCCCTGGAGATGGATAGAGGAGTGCTGTCTCGGTTCCTAAGACCATCGGAAATATGTGTTTTCCTATTGTCTTAGGTAACCCCTGTGAAAGGGTTGTTAGATCCCAAAAGGGGTTCATTCCCCAGAGGTTGACAACTACTGCAAGCCTAATCCATTCCAGCTGTATGAGTTAGGTAATAAATAACATACTAAATAAACTCTCAGTGCTTGAGGGCAATTCCCTAACGCTACAAGTTCTTGGAGGATTACTGAGTGTAATAGTAATCTGTTTAGCAGGATACTTAGCACTTAGTACTAAGTGCTAAGTGTGGAAGGGGCAAACCCTGTCCCATTGTTGAGAAGGCATGAACTCCCCTGTTGATGTGGAAGAAGGGGATTGGCTGAGGTGTGTATATAAGCAAGAATTCCAGAGACAGACAGACAGAATTGGAATGTTGCTCTGGGTGAAG
>JAQQSU010015361.1:0-11197 GCA_028627135.1 Pseudochirops cupreus
GCCAATTTTACTCTTTTAGGTAATAGGAAGTAACTGAAAACTGTATTACAGGAGATTAATCTGGTGCTTCTGTATATGATACAAGGAGATGAGAAGCAGGAAAATCATATATGAGTATCCAGTTGTCGAGGTGAGAAGGAAGAAGGTTTTCAACTAGGGTGGTAGTAATGTTGTGGAGAGGATGAGACAGATTCATCAATCAAGAAACACTTATTAAGACACCGCTTGGTGCCAAGATGTAGAAGTTGAGAATGCAAAAAAGACAAAAATGAAACAGGCCCTGCCCTAAGAAGTTTATATTCTATGGAGGATGGGAGTGGTGAAAGGAGACAAAATGACATATATAAGTATATACAAACGGTATGTAAGAAGTGATAGATACTCCAAAAGATCAACTTGATTCATGTTTGAGTCGAGGATTGGAGAGCATGGGATTTTCAAGACAAGGTGACTAAGGGAACGACAGCTGGTGCCATTAACAGAAATAAGGAAGTCATGAAAAGGAGCAAACAAGATATTCAAGGGTTTTAAGTTCTTAAAAAAAGACGGAATTTAGAGCGTATTACCTGGGGAATAGATAACTGTGGCCACCACTTCTCTTAGTCATTTGATCCAGGCTGAATTTTTCATATTCCTCATACACGGTAGCAGTCCAGGAGTTCTGAACAGTGTTGATGGCATTCACAAAGTCATAATTGTATTTATAATGTTTCTGTAAATACCTGCAAATGAATTAGACCTTTCAGTTTATAATCTTTAGTACCTTCAGAACCAAAGCCCCAAAATCTTTCATGACAGATTTCTTAGTGTACTGCTTGGACCTTTTCTCTGTACTAAAGGTGGCATGCTAGAGGGGTGAATTCAAATCCTGCCTCAGACATGCAGGCAAGTCATCTTAATCAGCCAAGGTTTGCTAATCTCTAAAACAAGAGGATTGTACTTACTGGCCTTCAAAAGGTAATTTCCAACTTTAAAACCTGGGATTCTATTTAGCTCTCTCTCCCTGAAATCAGAGTTGCTGCTGTACTTCTCCTTCCTCCACTAAACTCTAAGTTCTTTGAGAGCAGGAACTTTGTTTTCCATGTCTTTGGATTCTGAGAGCCTAACACATAGCCTTATCGATGGTCGGTGCTGAATAAGTTTGTTGAATTAAAATGTGCCTGTCAGAGCACAAGGCACTGAAAACCTGTGGCTTGTATGAGTGACAACAAAATGATGACAAAGATAAACATTGGTATAGCATTTTGAAGTTCAGAAAGCATTTTATAAAAATTATTTTATTCTTTCCTCCCAACAACCCTGAGGTGGGTGACATTATTATCACCAATTTACTGAGCCAGCCAGGTTAAGCAACCTGCCCTGGGGTACACAGTTGAAGTCCTGGATTTGAACTTCCATTCAAGGGTAAAAGAATTCTGCTTGATGTAAAACCCAACAAAAAAGACTGCAAATTTGTAAAGCAGATTAAATGAGGAGGGGGATGGTCATCAGCATAGAATTAAATGGAATTTAATTTTCCAAGATTCAATTCACATGACTTTTCAAGACAAGCATATTCCATGTTATGTGGCTTGTCTGCATTTTTACACAGCTAAATGGCGTTATTTTTTTCATTCTTTTTTTTCTATATTTTGACATTATATACATGCCACCAAGGCCCTGATGTTGTGGACTTTTCTTTTGCATTGTGTAATGGCAAACAAACTGAACTTGGAGTCAGAAAGCCTAAGTTTGTTTCTCAGTTCCCTAACTTACTTCCTGACTGTGAGCAGTTCCTATGTGCAAAGAACATTGTTCTAGGTTCTTGGGATACAAAGATAAAATCAAAAGTATTCCCAGTCCTAGGGAACATACATTTTGGTACAAAATAAAGACTGATCAGTTACCACATATATGGAGACAATAATACTAAAAAACACTTCCTTCATAGAAACTTAGTTTTCTCATCTAACATGCTGAAGGATAATTAACTAGGTGGCACAATGGATAGAGGGCTAGGTCTGGAGTCACCTTCCTGAATTCAAATCTGGCTTCAAGTTCACTAGCTACATGAATCTGGGCAAGTCACTTAACCTTGTTTGCTTCAGTTTCCTTATCTGTAAAATAAGCTGGAGAAGGAAATGGCAAATTAGTGTCTTTGCTACAAAAACCTCAAATGGGGTCATGAAAAGTCAGACACAACTGAAATGACTGAACAAGAAATTCAACCCACACTATACACCTCACAGGACTGTTGTGAAGAATGCATTTTATAAAATCAACAACAACAAAAGCTGTGTAAATGTTAACAATCTTTTCTTCTCCCTGTCCCCCTGACCCCCAATCCCTAATACCAACAAACACCCAGAAACTGAATGAGTTAAGAGTTATTAGTCTTAGAAAGAGAAGATCTAGCTCAATCCCTTATTACCTGGGGGACTCTGGGCAAATTAATTATCCTCACTAAGGCTAGGTTTCCTTTTCAGTAAAAACAGAATATTTTTACATTCCCAAGATTGTTAATGATCATCCTCTGGGTTTACCAGCTTCATAAACATGTGTTTTCTGCTTCCTTCCCTCCCTTCCTTTCTTTCTTCTTTCCTTCCTTCCTTCCTTTCTCTCTCTCCTTTTCTTTCTTTCTTTCTTTCTTTCTTCCTTTCCATCCTGCGTTCACTATAAGTGGTACAACCTGTATCCAAATGATGAGTGATATGTAAAGAAACTTTAAACCTTTGTAAATCTTAAGAGTGCCAGGAAATGAGTCGTTTTCATTATCATCAAAACTATTGTCTTCATAAAGGATTTTTTTAGGATGGGGAAGTGAGCTCAGCAATATACCAGCTCAATTCAATCTCATGGTAGAAGTGCCTCAAGAGAATCATATATAAATAACCCTATGTCTAAGGTATTTTAAACAATGTCCTTTACCACACCCAGAACAGGAACTGCTGTTAAGAGTAGAGCATGTGAGGCAAATGACTTAATAAGTTAATGAGTGCATCTTGAAGCAATACTTTGCTTCATTATCAGGAAAGGAAATGGAAAGACTTTAAATAAGCACTTTGATAATCATGGACAACACTAGGGAGTATAATTTGTTTTTAGTGAGCATGTGTAATAGCTATTAGACTTCTAGTCAGAGAGATAATCCCAGAAACCCGGAATTCAGGTCGTTTTTTAGGGGAGAGAGAAATCATTATTTTACTATTATATTAGCAACCAATTGTTAAATTGGGATCCAGGCTTTTCTCTTTTGTTTCTTCATTGAGGTCCAACTCTTGTGGGAGGCTGGCCTCTGAAGGACATGACTGATTTTGATTACCTCTGCTCCTCAGGGAGTGTGCTGTTTGATTATGATCTTGACCCCATCCAACTAAAAGACTTTAGAGTGTAAACAGAATCCAAGGTAGGCAAGTTCTTACTCCAAGGAAAAGAGCCCCTGTCCTTGTACCCTTCCATTAGAGTTTAGGGTGACCCAACTTATGAAGGAGAAAACCAACCAGACTGGCCTGGATGGAGATGGATTCCCCTGTCCAGATTGCTGGCGGTGGCCTAGTCTCATGAGCAAGCAAGTTCTCAGCTGGAGGGGCCAAAGACTTGTAATCCATCACTGCATCAAATGTCCACCAATCAGGGACTGATTTTCAATTGTCAAGGGAACTTCCTCTCAAGGATTATTTACAGTTTTCAGACTTTCCATGTCTTTGGTCTTTGGTTGCCAAGAGAAAACACTGCTCATCAGTTTATTGATTGCGGGCTAGCCTGATTGATAAATTGATTAATGATTGCCAGAAATTCTGTCTCTCAGATTTTTTCATTCAGCACAGAGATAGTAGATGGAAGGGATTGTAGAATGGTGGATGGCTCTTAAAGGAGAGGAATATATATTTTGATGCAAAGTCAGCTTTCATAAATAAAAGGCAGTGTTCAGCTAGTAAATAGGTTGGGTTGCAAAAAACTTAAAACGGCTGTTTTCCAGTCAGAAAATAAAATAAATAAATAAATAATGAATAAATGAATAAATGTTCCAGGCCAATTAGCAAAAGCCTATTTCACCTACAGTATGGCTGGAATATTGTACATTTGCCAGGAAAAATAATAGGTATTTCTTACAGCTCAGTAAAATTCCATTATGTAGAATATAATGGCTATAGAGAAGCATGGAAAGAAATGAACTGGTGCAAAGTGAAATAAGCAGAGCTAAGGAAAAAAATATATATATGTATGTATATATACATATATATATATGTATATATATATATATATATATATATATATATATATACATATATGTCACGACTATAACAATGTCAATGGAAACAATGACCAGAAGACAATAAAAAACTTATGTTGCAAAATTACAAAGAATAGGCATAGATCTAAAGAAGACATATGAGAAGTCACCTCTCATAATCCTTTGCAGAAGTAGGGATCTACAGGCATGAAACATTTCATGTACTGTCAGGTTTTTTTAAAATGCCATTATTCAGTTTTGCAGAATTCCCTTCCCCTCCTTTTTTCCTTCAAAGAAATTCTTTGTTATATGAGATGACTTTTTGGGAGGAAAGAGAGGGAAAGAACCAAGACAATTTTTTTTAAGTAAATGAAATTTATTTTTTCAAAAATAATTGATAATCAGAATCATAAGACTTAAGAGCTGCAAAGGACTTTGAGGTGATGCTTCCCTGTATTCAACCCCAGTACTCCAGCAGAAGAAGTAACTGAGGCCTAAGCAACTTGTCCAAGTTCACATAGCTCGTAAATAGCAAGACTAAGACTAGAAGCCACGTATCTTGACTCCCAGACCACTCTTACTTCCATTCTAAACTATACTAATTACACCTTATAGCAGCAGTTCTCAACCTGTGGGTCGTGACCCCTTTGGGGGTTGAATGACCTTTCACAGGGGTCACCTAAGGCCATCAGAAAACACACATTTCCGATGATCTAAGAACTGAGATAACACTCCTCTATCTGTCTCCAGGCAGGCCCACCCATATGCTTATACACACACATACGGGTATTAAAGAGTCACGGCATTAGGAAGGTTGAGAACCACTGCCTTATAGAAATATAACATTTTTGAAAAATTAAATAAGATCCAGAAACAGTTTAATTTCATCTAACTATGAGGGGAAGATAATGAAAAGAAACAGATGATGAATTCTGTAGTGATTCTAAAGTCTTAAAATAAATTTCTAGGCAGCTAGGTAGTAGGAAGACCTTAATTAAAATCCTTCCTTACTTCCTAGCTTTGTGACCCTAGGCAAGTGGTAACCTTTCTCTTCCTCAGTTTGCTCATTTATAAAAAGGGTATAGTACCTGAGTTCAAATCTAGGCTCAGATACTTGACAGTTAACTAGCTGTTTGACCCTGGGCAAGTCACTTAAATCCAATTGTCTTGACAAAAAAAGGGTATAACAGTAGCCCCTATCTCACAGGGTTGTAGTAAGGATTAAATGACATAGCAGAGATGGAGTGTTTTTCAAACCTTACAGCATTTCATAAATGTTAGCTATTTTAGCATTTTCAAGAGTGATTATTGTATAGTGATCTGTTATCTTGTCAAATTCCTCTCAAAGCATGTGTCTTTCCTTTCCATGGATATATATCACTAGCACTACTCTTAGGCTTATAAATTATAATAAGGTTCATTTTTTTTTTATTTATAGGTGGGAGAGATGGGGGTGAGGGGGCAGAGAAAGAGAGAGAAAGAAACAATGAGCAAGAACAAAGTGTCTAGTGGAAATAACTAGGATTAGGTATGGGTCCTAGTTTAGCTTCGTTACTAACTAGCCACTTAATACCTTGGGCAAGTCACATTAACTCTATATTCATCATTTTCCTTGTCTTACAAATGAGAGGGCCATCTCTAGGTGTCTTGATCAGTCTCTGGCCATTAGACCCAGATGACTTTGGAGAAAGTGAGACTGGTGACTTTGCACAGCCCTCCCTCACTCAAATCCAAGTCAATTGCAAGTCCTGTCATCATCTCCCTGACGTCATGGTCCTCTTCGAGAACAAAGTACAAACCACAACCACGATATTCATCATTTTCCTTGTCTTATAAATGAGAGGGTTAAAGTAGATGAGCTTTGCAGTCCCTTATAGATTTTATTCCTGATACCATGAAACGGAGAGAGGGTGACATATTTTTCTATGTTGCTTTGAAAAGAGATTTTGAAAAAAAGGGAAATAAGAAGGGAATTAAAAATGGTCTCACTGTATAGGGAAAATGAGAGAGGGAGAGGTGGAGGGAGAGAGAGAGAGAAAGAGAGAGAGAGAAAAGGGAGGAGAGAGAAAGAGGGAGGGAGAGAGAAAAAAAGAGGAGAGAGAAAAAAAGAGGAGAGAGAAGAGAGAGGAGAGGGAAGAGAGAGAGGGGAGGGAAGAGAGGAGAGAGATCTTGGCTGTGTTGTATGGATAATTTGTGTATGTCTCATTTTTGCAAATTACATATTTCATAACTCAGGGAATGTCTATGTGCAGTTTATATAAGGTTACGATAAAAGTATGTTCATACAGAATCACACAGTCTCAGCTGTGAACTTCCAAAGATAATTGTTCCAATCCATAACTAAACAGAAATTCTCTCTCCTGACAAGTTATCATCCATTCTCTACCCGAAGAGCTCCAATGATGAGGAATTCACCACATTCTGAGGCATTTCATTCTAATTCTAAATAACTGTCAGGAAGGTGTTAAGATTCCCCCACTTAGATTAACCTAAATTTGCTTCTTTGAAAATTCTACTCATGGCTCTTGTAGCACCTAGGTGTCACAGTGGACAGAATGCTGGACTTGGAGACAGGAAGTCCTGAGTTCAAAGGCCATCACAGTCACTAACTACTCCAACCCTGGGTAAGCTAAGTAATCTCTCTTAGCCTCGGTTAAATGGAAACAATTAAAGCACCAACTTCACTGACTTGCTATGAGTCTCAAATGAGATAATGCATATAAAGTGTTTTGCAAATCTTAAAGGGCTAGAGAAATGCTGACTATTACTATTGTTCCCAGTTCTGCCCTGTGGAGTCAAACATTCACCTCTTCAGCCTTCTCTTCTCCAGGTCAAATACTGACTTGGTTCCAGAGCTCCTTCTACAGAATGGCCTCAAATCCCCCTAATTATCCTTTCTTCCCTCCTTTAAGTTTACTCCAGATTGTCAATGTCCTTTCTAAAAATGCAGTGTCCAGAAATGAATACAATATTCTTGCTGTGTCCTGATCAGGATAACAAGAAGCCTGTAACTTCCCTCAATCTAAATTGGACATTTCTGTTATGACTAAGACTACAGTCAACTGAAAATGGTATCCTGTTCCAGATTCTAAGACACTAGTGTTAAACAGTGAAGACACCCTGACTATCCTTTCAAGAACAAAACTGAGAGGCAACGTGGTAGAGTAGATAAAGCATTATCTCTGTTCAAATCCTGCTTCTGACCCCTACTAGCTGCGTGATCTTGGGCAAGTCACAACTTTTCTAGTCTGTTTCCACACCTTAGAAAGTGAGCTTTCTGAGGGCAGCAAATATTTAAGTATTTTCTGTGTATTCTCCATACTTAGCACATGGTTAGTACTCAATAAATGCTTACTGATGGATGAACCGATTACTTATTCATAAAATGTAGGGGTTGCACTGAATGGCCTTTAACATTTTTTTCCAGCTCAATCATCCTGTGAACTTAGGAAGACTGGACCAGGATGCCTCTTATAATATCTAACATATTACAATGAAGCCCTGTCCCAATTTTGAAGACTGGGTGTTAAGTCTTTGGTCCATTGGGAGTATTAAAGCAGAATAACAAGCTGCCAGTCGGCAATAGGTATACTCTAGGGTACTGGGCCAGAGGTGAGAAGCCTTAGTTATGCCATCATTGGCATAATGCTGGCACTGGAGAATTAATCCAAAAGGGAAATATGCTCAGATTCTAGTTCCACAGAAGCCAAGAAAGGAATGGTAAGGAGGTAAGGAGATCAAATATTAAAAGCGTTCATTTTCTCACATTCATCTTAAGCTACACTAAAAACTAACAATATACCCAAAGGCCCAACAAGTACACTGTGGAGGGAAATGAGCTCATTGATGAATTTAATGTACAAAATTAGTTTCACAACATTTCCTTCCATTTTCACAAATGAAGACCACTACTTACTTCCTTTATAATTGTGTTGGTTAGGAGTTGGGAAGATTGTGAAGGAGGGTGGTATAGCACGTCTAAATGATACTGGATTTGGAGTCAGAGTTTCTGTGTTCAAAGCCCAGCTCTTCCACATAACTATCTATGTGATCTTGGGCAAATTACTTAATGTCTGTGGGACTCTCTTGGCTCATCGTAAAATGAGGGAGTTGGTTTAGATCACTTCTCAAGTTTTCTCAAGACCCAGCCTGGTATACCAGGAAGACAACTAGATTTTAGACTCAGGTGATCCTAGTTTAAACCCCAGTTCTTCTTCTTATTATATACATAGCTTTCTTCAAATGACCTAACTTCTGTGGGCTTCAGTTTTCCTAATTTATAAAATAAAGAGGTTAGACTAGTAGATCCCCTAAAGTGTCTTCCAGTTCCAAGTCTATGAGCTAAAGCTTTAAAGAGCAAGATGCTGGGTCTAGATACATGCAAAAATCCTGGATTACAGGCTAAAAAAGAATTTGGGTTGTATTTGGTAAGCAAATGAAAGTTTTTGGTCAGATGAATAGTATGATCCAAGATGTGAAAAATTACTCTGGAAGTGAAGTGAAGGTTAGATAGATCTCACAGGAGGGAGCAATTCAAAGAAACAAAAATTATTGGGAGATGACTAAAATAGTCCAGGTAAGAAGTAAAAGGGGTGTAAAATGGAGTGGCAGCAATGGGAATAGAAAGGATCAGGTAGAAACGAGGTTTTACACATGTATCATCTATGGGACTTGGAGATTTATTAGACATGGTAGGGTAAAAAAAAAAGAAAGAGTCTACAATGATCCAAAGATATTGAGTCTATATCAGTGGTTCTCAACCTGTGGGTTACGACCCCTTTGGGGGTCGAATGACCCTTTCACAGGGGTCACAGGGGTCACCTAACACCATCGGAAAACACATATTTCTGATGGTCTTAGGAACCAAGACACTGCTCCTCTATCCATCTCCAGGTGGGTCCACCAACATGCAGATACACCCACATACAAGTATCAAAGGGTCCTGGCATTAGGAAGGTTGAGAACCATTGGTCTATATGATTAGAACTGCACGACAGCTAGAGGATGAGGCCTAGTATACAGTTCTAAATGCAGATTGTTTGGGGAGAAAAGCAGATGTAGGTGTCATCAACCTAGAAGCAAAAGTAGATAGCACAAGATGAAACAAAATAACTAAAGAGAAAAATACAGAGTAGGAGTTTTTAACTCATTTGGTGTCACAGCCCCCTTTGGCAATCTGGTGAAGCCTATGCACCCCTTTTCAGAATCCTGTTTTTTAAATGCATAAAATAAAATACATAGGATCACAAAGAAAATCAAATCTACTGAAAATCAATGACTTCCTCTTTCAAATTAGCTTCATCTTCTACTCTATCTTATGCATGTATCATTACTTACACATTACTTCCCCCATTACAATGGACACTCTGAAAGCAAGCATTATTTTTCACTTTTTTCTTTTCTTTGTATCCCCAAGGCTTAGTGTCTGACACATAATAAACATTTAACAAATACAGGATTGCTGACTCCATATAATCTTTCCAATTAAAGTGTGAGCTCCTTGAGAGCAGGGACTATCTCAACGTTTCTATTTGTATCTCCAACAACTAGTGGTGCTTGACACAGAAAGTAGCTAAAAGTTTTTTCATTCATTCCTTCTCAGCTCTATTATTTCCTACACTACAAGTAGTTTAAAAGTAAGGACTTTAGATAGCCTCTAACAACAGTATCTAACAAAAAAAAATGCTTTGAACAATGAAGGAATCATTTTAGGAAATCTAGGGATTTTGTATTACAAAAGTAGGCTTGTGCGAGTAATAATAATAACTGTCTTTCATATAGGTTTTTCAGCTACAGTTTCCACATGACAACTGTGAAACAGGCAGCATGCAATATCCCTGGCCCCATTTTACAGAAGAGGGAACCGAGACTCAGGAAGATGAAGTGATTTGCCCACACAGTTACATAGCCAGTGGTCACAGAACAGAGATTCAGAGTCAGAACTGACTGTGCTAGTATAACATATTAGCTACAAGAACAACAAAATTTTGGTTTACAAATATGAACAGTCAGTCCTCAGCCAAGCCAACTCACCTTTCCTTGGGTTGCCTGGGGCGTAGCTCATGCACACGGGTATTTTCAGCTGCACTTACAAGCTTCTTTGCAGTGAAACACGCCCAGTTCTTTCCCAGAACGTCATGTACCCATCCAGGAAATGTCTCATGACAGTAACTCGTCACATTGTGGGCTTCCTTCTTATACTGCAAGTGAAAGGAAACAAAAGATTGGTCATTTTCCTGCTCAGCACCTGTGTGTATTCACTTAAGACTTTTATCTGTTCCATTTTCTTTCTAAATCAGAAGGCTTCTGCAACCTAACCCTCCCCCGCTCCCAAAAAATAACTCATTTATATATGTTTTTAAGGTTTAAAAGTAGCTTCTCTATAGTGATCCTCTGAGGTAAGATAACAAATGCATTATTGAGCACATTTTTTTAATAGATGAAAGAACCAAGGCATAGAGAGTTTAAGTGACTAGTCCAAGGTCACACTATCACTTAAATATCAAGATGAGATGGGGGGGGGGTGGCACAGGGCAGAGTCAAGATGGCGGTGTAGAAGCAGGAAAACTCTGCAGCTCTCCTCATAACCACCTCAAATACATATAATATATGACTCTAAACAAATTTTAAAGCTCCAGAACTCACAAAATGACTGAGCAACAAAGCTCCTGCTGAAGACAGCCTGGCAGGCAGACGGGAAGGGGTTCATCACAGCGTGCTGGGAGCCCAGACCAGCATCTCATGAACCCCCAGCTAGAGCCCTGGGGCCACCAGAACAAGCCATGGCTGGACCACAAATCACCGACAGTTGTGGCATTTTCCAGAATTACCAACCCATAAGAAACAAGGACTAAGTGAAAGGTTGGTGGAACTTGGATAAATTCAGGGGAGAGCGTCTGGCCAACTGCTGCAGAGCTAGAAGCAGCTGAAGAGGCGGCCCCATAGCTTCCTCCATGTGGCTGCTTCAGAAGCTCCCAGCCTGCG